>QANU01001671.1:103641-162563 GCA_003254905.1 Nissolia schottii
TCGACCCGTCTAACTACGCGGATCTGTCGGGTCTCATCTGCTGACCCAGCTAACCCGACCCGAGCAGATCAGATTGGGTCGGATCTGTCGGGTTGGGTTAAACCCGTGTTCACCCCCTGATTGTATGGTCTTTGTGTTCTCTAGGATTGGTTTTTCACACAGTCCACTGTTGTGCACATGGACTGATGGGACTATGGGACCTCAGAGTCTGCAACATGAACAATATTGAAACACGTTTATTCGAATCATGCTTTTGTGTTCATCTGCACTCCTCAATATTTGCCTTTTTGAAAGAATCATTTTGGTAGTAGTAATTTAAATTTTGAATTTTCCTAGTTCGTCTAAAAAATATATTATATAAAACTAACTGACCTTGACAGGTCGGGTCCCTCAAGTGTTGATGTACCGTCATATTTGTTAAGTATTTTTTTTAATTTAAGAGTTTATATTTAAATGGATTCTTAAAAAATGTGTAACTACTCAACTTGATCTTTTTAAAAAATTAAAATGTCAATTTAATTATTAAAAAAAATAGACCAACTTAATTCTTGAAATTTTTTTTCATTGCTCACATTAATTTTTGAAAAAATTAAATGGAATAACTAAGTTTGTTCCAAAAAAAAATTCAAAACTAAATTAACACTTTAATTTTTTCAAAAACTTAATTGGGCACAATATATTTTTCAGGAATTAAGTTATAATTTAACAAATAATGAATAGAAATACTTAAAAATGACTTAAGAGAGTGAGATTGGGTAATTCTTTTTTATTAATGTGAGATACGATAGTTGGCATAGAGAAAAATGGGTAAAGAAACAGTAAATAAAATTAGCAAAGAGGATAAAAAAGAAAAAGAAAAATTTTGGACACCAAACAACGATAAGAGTGAAAATTTCCTGTTATTATTAATCTATACAATTAATAAATCGATTATATACAATTAATAAAATAAATTCTCCTAAATAACTATATTTTAGTGTTCAACAATCTTATTTTATTTTTATCATTTTATAAGCAATTTTTTTTAATTTACTTTTTAAAAAAATAATTACTCACTTTTCATTCCTTATTCTAATCTCCATCTCCTGATCCTTTTTGTTTTCTAATTTATATATTATTTATTTATCCATCTCATTTCAACTTTTCTTTTCTTCCTTTACATACTTTCATATCTCATTCTACTTATAATTAGATTGGCAGGCATTTCAACCCGGCAGTGTAGATTAAAAGAAAGCGACAATTCTATGATCCAATGCGCTGTTTTCCGCCCTTTACGTTCTCTTTTTTCATCTGCGTGTGTCTCGTGCTGCCTGGATGGATCAAATCCATCCCTTCACTTAGCTACTGAATGATACTTTTCTCGAAGATTCAAACTTCAAACTGATACGACAAATCATATAAATGTAATGGGCCCAAATTATATAAATGGATTTATACATAACGAAAATGTTATTTGTAATTCCTTTGCGTGTACACTCATCATTAATTAAATCTCCTCTAATAATACACACTTGAGTCAACACATTATTTCAAAAAAGGTGAGCATCAATAATATGAAAAAAATTTGGTTGAGTTTAACATATTATTCTTTTACATACAAGTAATAAAAATAAGTCTTATTTAGTGAGATCAAAAACACTATTGCATACCAACGGGGTTAGTCCAAGTGGTAAGCGACTTGGTATCGCTTAAGCAGAACGAAAGATGAAGTTGACGTATTTCTTTTACATAAAGTCATTTCAAGTAATTATTTTTGACCCAACTTGATAATAAAGATTTAGGTAAAACATAAATGGGGATTTATATAAACACCATGTCAACATATATCTCTATCAATCGATAAAATGTTGAAGGGATTGTTTTCCACGCCATACGTTGAAAACCACAATCGTACTATCATTATATAATTAAAGAGACTAACAATGCTGAATCAATTGAGTTTATTTTTCACAAGGATATTTTTGGTACGTAAGATCATGAATATTCCTCAAAGCTAAGATGGTGAAAAATCTGCTATCGGAGTTTGGCCATTGCATGGTCAATTATTCGAGCCTATTTGCCTTCACGGTATGCGTATTAATATAACAAGAATACTACTTTAACGTATCAAAAAAGGTAGACATTTTTATCATTATTCTCTTACACACATCAATGGATCATCTCATGTAAAAATTGGTTATGTTTTATTATGTTTATGAGATAAATATTTTAAATTGTATCCTACCATTTTAATAGGGTTTCACTTATTTAAAATATGTGTCTTTCTTTCTCATAATATTACTAATTTTAACATGTGAGGATCCATTATCTGGAGTTACCATATTACATTAGTAGGGCCTATGATATATGTGAAAAAGATAATAAAATATTTATACATTTTAATATGTTCAAAAATATATAGCAGAACTCTATATAAATCATACAAATGCATATTGGGGTCTTAATACTTAATAAATTATTAATTTAATTTTAATATATTTACAGTATACCGCATAATTATGATTTAGTTATACATCATAATATTATAAAATTGCTTGACTTAATAATAAATGTTTGAGAGGAAACTTTCACAGAGACCTCTCACATTTTTACGATTAGACAAATTTGCTCTTTACAAATGAAAAATTCATATTAACCACTCACAAATGAAAAATTAGACAAATTGACTACTCACTATTTGACTTTCAGACAAATCAACTCACACAATTTGACTTTCAAATAAATTAATTTTTCACAATTAATACATAACATTAAGGTGATATACATCTCAAAAGAGAAGGGTTATTAGTCTGATCTTTTCATTTATGATGAGCCTGTCCTATTATAAAATGGTGAGGGGCTGTAATTTGGGAGTTTACTCTGGATATTTTTAAAAGTAACACATGTACTAATATAATTATTAACTAATAAAATGAAAATTGTTACCAAGTATATTAAAACTAATTCATAGCCTATTTTGCATATACCATATTTGATAAAATACACACAATGGAGAATGAGACGATATGACAGAACCAGCTCAAAAAGTTGAAGACTAGCTCACTCTAACAAACATAACGGTTTTTTTTTTATTTGGTAGTTTCATTGCTCTCATTCTCATACTTTGTCATTATTTCGAGATATCGATGATGATTATTGACTTGTGCGAAAAGCAGACATACAGAATAAATATAGCAGATCTCATTCAATATATACAAACAATTAACGGAAACTTCTATTCATGTACGATTGGAACAATGTTACGGAGAAGGGCATTTCAATAATCAATATCTACAAACTAACGGGGGTTAGTCCAAGTGGTAAGTGGCTTGGTATCGCTTAAGTAAGGTCCTGAGTTCGAGACCTTGTGTACGCAGTTATCCCCGCTGGGAGACTCACCCACCATAGCCAGGTGTGCGACCCGAGTCAATCAGGATTAGTCAAGGCTAAGCCTTGGATACCGGGCAGGCAACCTAAAAAAATAATCAATATCTACATTATCGATCATGATTTTTTCCTTTTCTTTTTCTGATGCCATATGTATACATATATAAACACATTTTCATCTTTCCATAATAATTCATCCTAGAGTTTAACGAAATATTGACAATTCAATATTATATAGCTGATGTTAGAAACAAATGTCTAAAATGTGTTTTAAATTTAGTCTTTTAATTTGATGAAAAGCTAAGTCCCACGTTACATGGAGTAAGTTAAAAGGAGAGCATTTTTAAGGAGACATGATTCTCTTTTTAATACATGTGGATACTTTACGAACGGGGGTTGGTTCAAGTGCTAAGCGGCTTGCCATCGCTTAAGCGAGGTTCCGAGTTTGAGACTTTATGTACGCAATTATCCTTGCTGGGAGACTCCCTCGCCATAGCCAGGTGCGCGACCCTGGTCGACCCGGATTAGTCAAGACTAAGCCTTGGATACCGGGCAGTTAACCTAAAAAAAATATACATGTGGATACTTTTGCACATGAGTTGCTCCTCAATGATCAAAACGAGATTTGCTTCTTTAACAAATTCAAATTTTGTTCTATGCAACTGATGTGCAATCTTAAAAGGAGATCAATATTTTTCTTCCTAAAAAATAATTATATTTTGAGTAAAACACATTATATGTCTACTTGTAACAGTCGAACACAGTCATTTAATTTACCTTTTGGCACATGTTAAAAAAAATGTCATTTGAGTTACTAACTTTCAACAAAAAAGATTAATATTTACTTACATAATACATTGCGGTCTCTTTTTTGTGTTTTTGGTAACATCTCGGTTTTTTAAAGGGGGTTTGTTAAATAATTTGTTAAATGAGTTATGTTGGAGATAATTCGTTCTTAACCTAATTAAATTGACTGTAATCCTGTAAAAGGCAATCTTATTGTTGTTAAAGGCTGAAAGATCCTCATCAATCATTTTACCCTAGCATTTCTATCACGCAAATATTTCATTTCTCTCTTGTTGCACAGAATATATATGAGTGGTAATTACACACATGCTTTCACGTAATTAGTTACAGGACTAATTAATCCTAAACTGCTCAATAACGAATCCTAACTAATTGTTGTTATTGAGCTGTACTCTTCTCCCTTACAAATATAATAATCTAGACATACACATGGACATTTATTTATTGAAATACAACTTTTTTTAAAAAATAAAATTGAAATGCTTGTCGAAAAGGGTGTACACATACTATTTTTCTTAGTAGAAAAGAGTTTCACTTTGTAAATGTGGGACATTTCTGTGTTACATCATTATTGTGCGTTGTGGGAACAGACTGGGGATTTGTCTTTTTGATTTATAAGTGAAAAACTTTATCAATTTTTGAAAAGTCACGCACTGCAGCACAGTACTATGATTTATCTCTTTTTTCCTCGAAATATCACTCTACAAACAAATTACCGTAAATAAATAATTATTTGTTTATCTAAAATTTTTTGAACTAATTATTAAACTGTTACCACTATCTAAAATAGCACTACATGCTATTTTTCTTTCCTCCCTCTAAAAATAGCCGAACAATTAATCATGTTTTAGGTCTCTAAAATATTCGCCTTTTTAGGTGGAAAATTGTGGTTTACAACACTGTTCAATTTGTGAAAGTTCAAGAGAGACAAGTACAAATAATTTAATTAATTGAAAGGAAAATTAATTTGGCTTATGTGAATATTAGGGAAGATGAAAAGAAGTGATACATGATCAATCACATGAATGGCTTACAGCCGTTTTACAATTATTAAGTCGTACATATAATTTTATTTCCTTTATGATATAATTTCTCATTAATCTTATATATAGACCAACACGCAATACATGACTAGAGAAACATAAATCATGAAATGATGATTTTTATTTTTCTCATTTAAATGGTGTATTATTTGCCGACAAGAGGTAGCAAAATTCCAAACCCTAATTAATCCGTAGGGGTCCACACTATTTAGGGCTTGCTTGCATTGCAATAAATAATGTTATTTAAGTCACTTAAATTATATAGACACTTTATTACTTATTTTATAACACATTATAGGATCCACTCTTAATAAAGTAGACTTTATAATATGTTGTGAAAGGTAAGTGTTTATATATTTTTATTAAGTGATTAAATATAATTTTTGCTTCAAACACACTATACTCAAAGGATGTTTCATTTAGGGGCGCCCAACATGCACGCCTTCATTAGTTATGATAAGTGATTTTCCGAAATTCTCTTTGGAGAAATTTTTACATAACTTAAGAACTTCTGTTTATTATCGTGTAGGGTCATAAATAAATTACCTGAAAGTGGTTTTGCGGGGAGCGGGGGAAATGACTTTGAGAATTTTTATTTTTTATTTTTAAAAGTAAAATTTAGTCTCTAGATAAATAATTATTACAAATTAAGGTCATGATACAAGAAAACCCAATATTACAAGCGACTGTGGATTGAGTCCAACCTAAAAATTGATTCTATTGGCCTCGTTGGAGCTCAACCCGTGTTCAGCCAGATTTAAATTCAAACGTTTGATATCAATAAGCGAGATTTTTTTTCTCAAAAATGGTAGAGGTAAAACTACCTCATATATAAACCCTAACTTAGAGCAAAAATAACAACCTACTCTATTCATGTATCTCAGACCTCATCATATAGTCCCTACAAGTGCACCTGCTTGCAAATCAACCAGTTGCGCGTGTTATTCATCACCACCATCACCGGCACCTTCCAAACTCACTTGCTCAAGTCATTTGAAACCCTAATTTCATTACTTTTAGTACAATATTATATACACATGTGAACAACAAATTCATAAATATTTATGAATTCTCTTCTCAAAGTTTAATTTTGAAATATCATTCAAAAATAAATTTAATTAATAAATTATTTTAAAATCAATTCTGTGGTAATCTAAATTAAACAATCCCTACTTAGGGTGCTGTGTCGTGTGTGGGAGAATCATTTTTTTTACTCCAATGGGACCGACTTGGTAGTAAAATGATATGAACCTACTCCTCATCATGTGCAACTGCCTACGTCTTTGAACTAAAAGTAACATGTTCAATCAAAGCTCATTCCTTTTTTCTTTTACATATTTGGTAATAATGATTCTTTTTCTTATCTTTTTGGCATATAAGATACGAGGGGGCGGAAGAAAAAGATGAACGTTTCAGGTTTTTTTCTTCCTTTTTTATTTTATATATCTTAACCCCTTAATTAGACGGCTCACATTTAAACTTAGGAATGAAAAAAATTATCGTTGGAAGACCTCTACCTTTTTAAGATACTTCAATCAGGTCAGGTTGGATTATGCGAATTCCTAGTAATAGGATCCAGATGCCGATAGTTTAATTGAGACCAGAAAATCCTGACTGTGGAATGTTTTTTCTATTCTTATGGATGAGAATCAAACATACATACTACAAAAAACTTGACCTAAGATCATATATTTTATTAATTACACTTAAAAGTGTGTCATTTGATGCAAAAAATGAACACTTCATTGACCAAAAGCTACACTTTATAATTTAAAGTCACCCTCAATTAGGTCACACTCAAAAAGGGTAACCTTATAATACACAAAAAAAAGTTACTTCTTTTAACAAAGCCTACACTTTTAAAGTTAATGCATCACTTTTGTGGGGTTACCTAATCAATGGTGACTTTAAATATTATTAAGTGTAACTTTTGGTCAATAAAAGTATTGTCTTTTACATTTAAAGACACATTTTTTAAGTGTAGTTACTAAATAAGTTTAACCTTGAAGTAAATATTTGTAAAAAAGTGTAATAATCTTATGTCAAATTTCTTATAATGACACCACATAATTAAAAAATAATGTGAGTTATCACAATGTCACACTCCTTATAATAAAGCATACATAAGAGGGCATGTTTAGATTCTTAGAAAGGTTTATTTATTTATTTATTTATTTTTCTTTTTGGTTCACAGATCCTGAGGGAGATTTATGAGTTCTTTTTGTTGGCGATTGGTAAATAACGATAAAAAGAAAAACCAGATGAAGGATGAGTTGGATATGCAAATGATGGTTAAGTTTTTCAGAAGGAGTGAATAACAAAAGGGCATAAACTTTTGGAGATTTAAGTGTATCCTCTCAATAGAATGATTTGGGACAATTCAGTGGCTGTCTTACTAACTGGTTTCTTTCGGCAGTCAGTTATATATTTTGGTCTCTCTGTTAATAATAAATAAAATATAAATAAAATGACTCATTTATAAGATCTAATAATATATTTAAACATTTTATTCAATTAATTTGATGAGTCATAACATAGAATTATTTATTTGTCATTAAAATTGGTAAGGTGATGACTGGTGAGAGGTTTAAATAATTACTTTTCATCAATTTTAAAATGAACTCAACACAACTTAGAAAAAAAATTAATACACTTAATAATTTCAATTATATTAAAATGACTTTTTAAAGGGTACTTGTTAAGAAATTTAAAAGAATTTTTTTTATTGAAAACATATTTTTTTTTTAAAGTTTTCAATACTGTTAATGCATTAGAAATTTGTGTTTTTAATATAAAAGTTTTTTTTTTTAGTTCCTTAACATGTTAAGACGTACTGATTAGTAAAACCCTATTAAAATTAATCCTCTATGTTTGTTCTAAGACCACAATATATTGCTATATTCGTTTAGTGTAAGGTTGATTTTCTGATTGAACAGTCATAGAGGGTAAGGAACTTTCCTAGAGTTCCAAATTTTTACGCCACTGCTTGTTCAGTTGGCAAGATCATCATGCTCAACTTATAAGATGTTTTGTTTAGCATTTAGAATCACGAAATTGTGGTATGAGAAAAATCGTAGCTTTTGTACGTAAAAACAAACTATGGCTTGAAGCTTTACTTAAAATCAAAATCAAATGGCTATTAATTGCTTGATAATGATACCAAATGATTTATACTTATATGATTATAAAACACATTAATATGTGTTTTATGAAATTTTTAACCATTAATTTTGAGGATTTTTTACTTCTATTTTTAAGCACTCTAAATTTAATACATTAATAATGTTTAAAAAGTGTGCATTAAATATATTCAATGAACATAAATAGAAAATAGGAAATGATATTGGACCCGTGATCAGTCAGAAAGTGTACGACATTGGGGCCCAAAACGAAATTGCGTGGTAGAGCCCATAATGCACTGCATGTCTGCAATGTACTTCATCGCTTCACATTTACTCCAAAGAGAGTAAGTAAATAGCGGGATTTGCGGAATGGGTACTAACTACTTGGTCCCAAACTTTTTTCCCGTGTGAGAAATTTCCTGGAGATTCCTGTTTTGAGTTTGTTGTTTGCGAGAATAATGCTTGAATAAAATTATTGTTATATATATTTTTTTTAAGGAAGCACGGATATTTTGAGAGGCTTTTATTTGACACAATATGGACACTCCAACAATTTGTGAGCACCCAGACTCGTCTGATACTTGTGTCTCACGTATTCGAACATATCTAAATAAAAAGTTTATGATTTACTGTGTTCAATGGTGTATGAATTATATCTGAAAGTTTTTTGGATCATGTCTGATAAAGTTTTATTCTTAAAAGTTTAGTGGAGTATACAACAGTGTCCTACTAGAGTGAGGATATGTCTCTAAATTTTTTGAGCGCTTACAAAAGTACTTATAGATTACCTACTGACAATACCCTCACATAGGTAGAATTTGAACACAAGTTACTCAAAAATAATATACCAATGTAACTTTAGTTGTTATGCCAATGCAATATATCCATATATTATTATAAATTATTTATTTATTTAAAAATAATTTTATTTATAACTAAAAAGCATGATATGAGACACGATACAACACACGGCACACTGATTTCAAATACAGACACGGCATATATAAGTATAAAATTAAATATTTATAATAATATCCTAATATTTATATTGATATCGAACTACAAATTTTAATACTTTACAAACCTCTTTCAAAATATATGGAACATTCAAGATATTTTAATATATCAATACTCGCTAATTTTCTAAGAATCCACATTTTTATAAATTATTTAATATTTAAAATATTTTTTACTCGGACACAACACATAGTTCAAAAAACTTTCGGACATGGCTAATTATGAATTTTTTATTTGAACGCTTTCAGACATGTGTGACACATGATGAGTGTCTTTGTATGTCGGTATCTACAGTGCGTCAGAAATAGGAACATAACAGTCTTATGAAGTGTTTATGCTTCTTAGATTTATAATAATATTAATGAAGAGACTTATAATATATTTTATTCAAAGAAGTCGACTTCTAAATAGGTTAGACAAAAAAAACTCTAATAAATAATAGGTTAATGACACATGTCTGACTTTTTTAGTGTGAAATCTTTCCTATTCCCATCTCTCCTAGCCAACTTCGACTAATACCTAGTTTTGTCACTGTCAAAGTCATTACATTGGAAGTTACCCTGTTAATTACCTTTTTATCCCTCTCTCATAGGGGTGAAAATGGGATGAGTCGAGCTAAGTTTTGGTTTAAATAGGTCTGACATACTTTTAAATTACTCGTCATAGATTTTTTTTTCTAAGGCTTGACATGTCATTTTTAAAAGCTTAGCGTAGCCCAAAAGCCTGTTAGAAACAATATTTTTTTTAGCCATTTAAGGTTAACAAAACTAAAATAAGTGTGAAATAAAATGAATTATACTAGTAATTAAGAAAAAATACTACTTTACAAAGATTTAAATGATATAATAAGAGAAAACAAATTAATAGACATTATACAACATACAAAAAGATAAAACGCTTGGTGCCTAGGTCCCAAGCAAAGACAAAGAGATGAAGAGTCAAAGAAGAATGTTTGATTATGTTTCTAAGGGAGTGAGAGAGAAATGAGAAGCAAAAAGATTGAGTATGATTATGTCATATTATAAGAATATGATAAAAACATTATATTTAAGAATAAAAAAATATTTATAAATAGGTCAACCTATTAGGCTTAATATGTTTTTTTATTGTCTATGAGTTGACTTTTTTAGCTAAAAAGAGTTTTTTTTTTTAAAAGTTTTGACCTGATTTATTTATTAAATGAGATAAGCTAAATAAGACCCTAAACTAGCTAAGCCAACCCACCTTACCTATTTCCACCTGATTTATTTATTAAATGAGATAAGCTAAATAAGACCCTAGACTAGCTAAGCAACCCGCCTTACCTATTTCCACCCCTCCTCTCTCATGTCCATCATTTCTGTTTTTATTGGCTGAATATATTATCGGCCGAAGTTATTCGAGCCATATAGAAGCATTGTTACAAAAAGCTCGAACTACCAACCATCTGGGATTTGGTCCAAATTCTGAACCAAAAGGTGGACCCAAAATCAAGTTTAGAGTTTGTTAGCCCAATTAATTTCGGCCAATTTACTTGGGTTAGCCCATTTGGCTTGTGCCTATCTTTTATAGGGCATAGTAAATAGTTGGCTATTCAGCTTTGCTAATATTTAATGACCCAAAAAGAAACTTCTAACCAAGCAACTACAAAGGCAAGGAGGTTTTAAGAGGTTTGACCACCAACCCTGATATTATCATCCTCGATTTTCTTCTATCCATGTATCTCCGTTTTTGGGGTGTACTTCTTTGTAATATCTTTCTCTCATGTTTGTAGTTGGGTTGAGAAATGAAATAAGTTCTTGACCCAAAAAAAAGAAAGGAAAGAAACTTGTAATCTTTTTGATAAAAAATAGGGTTAATTAAGTTTTTAGTCCCTGTAATTTGAGAAAGTTTGGTTTTAGTCCCTCAGTGTCAGTTTTAGTCCCTGTAAACTATCGAAATTTGGTTTTGGTCCCTGTTGACGGTGGAAGAGTAACGGTGCTGACGGGGCGTCACACGTGAACACGCCACGTGGCGGAGCCGTCTTTTGGCCCAACCCAAAACCTGACCCGACCCCGACCCGTTTAAAAAAAACCCCAAAATCCCAAAATCGGCCAAAAATCCCCAAATCTGCAGGCACCCCCCCGACCACCGCATCGCCTCCGACCAGTCGTCGCCGCCGCCGCACAAATCTGCACCACCCCCCTCGCGTGCTCGCCTTCTTCTTCACACGTCGCGTGGTCGTCGTCTCGTGGTTGTCCTCGCGAAGCGACCCACCATGGTCTTCTGCTAGCTAAACGGTGCCGTATTACCTGATTAGCCATGGAGGACGAGAAAGAGAGAGGGAGCAGAGTGGTCCAGAGGCTACTGGAGCTGGCGAGTGAGATAGGCGCTATCTCCGATTACAGGCCCATGGTGAAGAAGCAGTACCGCAGCACCCCCATAGCGCGAGCAAGAAGCGGTCCCCAACGCACCACGAGACGACGGCCACGCGACGCGTGAAGAGGAAGGCGAGCCCGCGAGGGGGGTGGTGCAGATTTGAGGAAGGCGACGGGGGTACTGCGGATTTGGGTACACGTGAGGGGGGTGCTGCAGAGAGAAGAGAGCAGCCCCGCGCACGACGGCGGCTGGTCGGAGGCGATGCGGTGGGGGAAGGGGGTGCGTGGTCAAGGGTGCCAGATTTGGGGATTTTGGGGGTTTTTTTTAAAAACAGGTCGGGTCAGGTCAGGTTCTGGGTTGGGCCAAAAGACGGGCTCCGCTACGTGGCGTGTCCACGTATGACGCCCCGTTAGCGACGTTAAGTACCACATCAGTACCGTTACTCTTCCACCGTCAACAGGGACCAAAACGAAATTTCGATATTTTACAGGGACTAAAACTGACACTGAGGGACTAAAACTAAACTTTCCCAAATTACAGGGACTAAAAACTTAATTAACCCTAAAAAATATATAGTGGTAATTGGTTGTATTGTTTTTGTGACATGTTTTAGTTTTGTTTCTTTCATTTCAATACCGTTGACCAAAAGATAAAAATTACCGAATAGGATTACTGCAAATGAGAGGACGACCATAAGAAATTTTTGTGAAATTTTATGGTATTCAAGAAACTTTTAATAGTTTAAAACTCATGTTGAAGAGGATAAATTAGCTCATGTCATATAATTTACTTACATACCCTAACAAGCTCAACTTAATAGGTCATACATTTAAATGAGATATTTAAAAACCTTTTTTATTTTACCTTTTTGGCCTTAATCATGTAAAGTTTGGGAGTCACTGGGATAGGAAGAAACTGGGTTCAGCATGAGTTTGAGGAAGGGGGCTTAAATCCGTAATTGTTACTAGTTACTACTAGGCCTCTTTCTTAAAAAAAATAAAATAAAGGTTTTGCTAAAAAGTATTCTAATGACACTTATTAAGAAGTCTAAAGTAAAAAAATTTAAATGTTTTTAATGTATTTAAAACTTCAAATGTTTATTCATTTAATGAAATATTTTCACTTTAGATTTTTTTAACAAATGTCCTCCCCTAAAATAAAATCTTTGGTTGAATAGTTCGCCTCTACTTTGTCATAGTTAACCAGGAAAGGCCACATAAACAGGTGAAGTGCTATATTGAGAGGAAATCAACAAATTTTGTGCCTTTAACAGCTATGAAGTGTGAAACTTCGAGCTCCTTTTTTGAAACTATGATTTTCCAGTTACGCCACCTTACCCTTTCCCTGTTGTACTACATTGTTTAAGAACACAAGCAATCAAAGCAGCAATCTCCGGTTCCAGTAAAAAAACGAAGGAAAAAGCTCGTCGACATTCTCTTAAGTAAGCAAAATTCTGTATAAAAATGTCTGATCATTTCCACAGCTTCAGAATACGATTTGCAAGTCGTCTGGAAAATCATCAGCACTTTCAAAATGATAAAGTAAAAATATTCATGAGGGCCAGTAGTTTCAAAAAGACACTTAGTATGATAGACTACTACTCTTTAACTTAACCTTGAGGCTAGCAAATTTTTTCGCTAACACCGCAATTTCCATTCAAATGTTTCTCTTCATCCGAAGCTGCAGCCCTGTGATCTGAATTATGACGGTTAAGCATTGCCTTGACTCTTGTACGAGCCTTGCGGCAAGGGCTGAATGGATCCTGGAGTGTCTGACTCTGAATGTCTTTCCTTTTCTTTCTCTTTTGCACGTGCAAGAACTCATTTGCTAGAGATTCCAATGCTCTAACTGTCAACGGTCGGTTCCTTGTGCTCTGCCTCCTGGGGTTTATATCCGGCTGCTGCTCTATAGAACCGGCATTGGTTGAGATTCTTAGTGGCTTCTCAACTAGCGCATGATGAGTATCAAGCATTGAACATGGATCATTTGCCTTGAGGCACTGCCCTGCCATCATTTCACCAATTTCAGACTTTGGTGGAACCAGGGGTGTGTTCAAGTTGTTTGGTGACTGTGATTCACATTTCTCAACTTTACCACAAGAAATGCTCATGTCATGGCAAATTCCACAGAGAATGCTTTTTTCATTTTTCTTTTTCACACATCCATCAACTAAAGACGCGATTAAACCTCTTTTCTGCTGACGATTGACTGGATGGCCGGCATTCTTGTTGGCATCTGGAAAGCTCAGTGACTGAGGGAATGCCAGTTTTTCTGATCCCAAGTCTCTTGAGGAATTCTCAAGGACGCAGTTTGCCTGAGCCTTGGCACAAGCAGTCAATCTCCTCCGTTTGACTGCATGATTTGAACGACCTAACCTTGCTCCCTGACTTAATTGACGCTTTGCTGTCACCTTCAGTTCGTTATCATCAGATACACAGGTCATCTGATTTTGATGGCTATCTACCATCTTGTTTGCATCACTATATACGCTATCATATGCTTCTTTTTTGTTAGCACCTTTGTCAGAAATGCTTTTCCGGCTATCAGCATTACCAATATTCTTTTTTTCGGGCATATTAGGTTCTGCCTCACTTGGTGAATCAACATGAGAGGAGCTACCCTTCCTTTTTTGTGAAAGATTAGTCAGCTTAGAAGTATCTCGAACTTGTGGATTTTTCAGTTCTCTCAACTTTGTCGACTTTTGATTGATGCCTTTAGACACACCCTTGTCGTGGTTTGCTTTACTCATATGTTTGGTCCCTTTATATGTTATAAGAGCAGCATCTACCTCAACTTTACATGCTGAATTACCAGGTAAGCTTTTCAATTTCCTTAAATCAGACGACTTCTTTCTCCCACGGACCATACTAGTATCGATAACCATGAACTTTACATGGGCTGAATTGAAAGTAGAAGTGCGGGACTTGAGGTAACAGTGACGATGATAATCAGATTGATCATCCCCATTTAATTCCTTTTCTGGCTCTTCATCATTGCGCCTACCACCTTTGGCGTCTTCTTCAACCAAAAGAAGATTTGGTTCAGCTATGACTTTGTTCAAGAGATCACCAACAGAATCAAAGTAATGATCACCTTTCACAAGATTTCTCCTTGAAAACTTCTCAACACCGGGGATAAGAAACACCAGATAACCTTTGGAGCTAACAAAGCCTTGATTCTTTGGCTGCTCAAAGTGCCAACCTCTTGCGAGTAAGCGAGGCCAAACAGCTTCCCAGAAGATATCTTTAGTTTCGGCTTTGCTCGGTTGGACTCCTCCAGACAAGAATTTTATAATGTCACCGGGACCAAGAGAAGACCATGCTTTGCTAGTTGGTGCAGAGAAAATTTGATTTTTCTTCCCAGGTTCCACAACAAGTCTTGTAAGGTCTTCCTTCTCCTTACCAATACCTACAGCTTCAACAAGAACACCGAGTCCAACAGTTGACTTCAAAGAAGTAATGTATTCTTCAAGAGAAACTCTGCCCTCCATGTATGACTTAGAAATCTGATTATAGACATAAGCAAAGTGAGGACTGAAGAACACACATAATACAACTGAAAATATGATTAACAAATAAAAATCCGTTGGCCAAAAAGGTTCAACCAATCATCAGTACATAGTAGGATAATAATCTGACCAACTACTCCACCTTAGTTACCATTGTATCTAATTCACAAAGCATGTCATCTTAAACAAAAAAATAAATAAATAAATAAACTGGTAAATTAGTGAAGCTTTCACTTTGACATTAAATGGACTAGGAGAAACAATCTAAGCATCGCTAGAAGTTTATAAACAGAATAAAGTAGGTTTTTAAAAAAGATACAGAGTCCCTTGTTGCTAATGGCTTCAATACACCCATAAATAATGGAAAGACAACCATTATATACACAATACACCACGTAAACCAGATTATCATTAAAAAAGATTGTTGTCATAAAAAGTAAACGATGCCATGTGATATAAATTACATGGGTAAAAACTAACATCTTAGAAGGACATCAGAGAAGTGACATAGGAGAACAAAAGAAGTCTTAAATCATAGAATGTAATGCGAAAGGCTAAGCTAGTAGTAATTAGGCAACTCATTAACAACACTGAAGAGGCCTAGTTGAATACCTTTAGCAACTTATCTTGAGATTCTTCTGAGACTTGTGGAACCAAGCGAGACAACAGTTCGTTTTGCCTCTGTCCAGTAAAGAGCTTTTGTCCTATCACACACTTTCTCCCTTTAATCTTTCTGCAGTCCGACCATCTGCGATATTCATCAGAGTTGTAAAACTTTCCATAGTAAAATGACAATATATCCCCCATCTCTTTGTTCCCTAAAAATCTTTTTATCTGAATAAAATTCTTCCCAAATATAAACAAACCAAGGAGAAAACTTTTTGCATCAGCATCACTCCAAGAGTCACTAATTGTGCCAGGGGCCATTATATAATTCTTGTTTTTACCCAGTTGACCTGATTTGCTGTCTTTTCTCATGGAAGACTGAAAAGCAGTTGGTTTTTTCACTTTTACTTCCTTGTCTGACACGCTGCTCTTTCTCATATTACCTGCAACAAGCTCAATTGCATCAACTGTAGCATCGTGTCCATTATCCTTCACTTCATTAGGTATCCATATGACTGAGAATGGTAAACCAAGTGCAAAGGAAAGTGAGTAATCTTGCACATCTGAATGAGCAGGATTGGTTTGAAGTTGAAGCCATTCTGATTCTTCTAACATGGAAGGAACTTCCACCTGGTACTCATGACCGACTCGAGGACTCAACTGCGAGGCTCCAACTATATTGCTTATATCCGGAGAACCCGGAAGACTATTAGATGCATGCTCCATGATAACTATAATTGAATTGATTCCATCTGCCAACATGCATAGGACAAGAAACCTAGTAAGTAATAACTATAAACCCAAACCAAAGCTTAAGAAGAGAATATTATAATGTATATTTGATAACATGCTCAAGGAACATACTTCAACATTAGTTGCAACTAGGCACAAGAATTCCTCACCAGCAATTCATATTTTTCCTTTCTGCTGCATTTGCAAGGCATCATACTTATTGAATATGCTCAGATTTCATTCATGAGCAGTAGAATTCAATTTTTAAAGTTCTTTTGCTCATCTATGCTTTTGTTTCCTAACATGTCAACCCTGTTTTTGCATATTAGCTATCTAACAAAACTTAAGACCTCTCACAGCTTTCACCACCACCCAAAGGATTACAATAATTAAGGCAACTTTTTTTTTCCTGAACCAAAGAAAATCAACACTGGATAGTACAACAATTGCAAAATGCTAATACAATGAAGCACCAAAATCCTCAAGTAATTCAGTCGCATACATAAAAAAGCTATCAATTTTCTTTTCCATGAAAAAGCAAAATTTTCATCCCTCCTACCAGAATAATTACACCAAAAGATGATGAATAAAAGAAATGAGTAAACCGGTTCCTTGCAGGTCATACAAACTAATCGACAAATTGGTAAAACTGAAGGAGATAAGTATGGAGTTCGTTCCAAAAAATGAAACGAAAACCCTCTCTGTGGAAAAATGACGTTAAGATGACGAATTTTGATTACCAACCAACAAGAACATAACCAAACCCAGATCCACTTTTATGCAACTTCAAAATCAAAGCTAACAAGAATGCTCGCAGATTAATGCATCATAACACACTGGCTCAAACGTGCAAAAGAAGCCATAGCAAAACAGAAGATAACAAGTAACATTCATTGCCACGAAGATTGAGAACACCCACATAACTACAACCACACACTCCAAACAATGAATCGAAATCTCAAGGAACCAAAAATATTTCGAGTACCCTTCTCCATACACACAAAGAATGAATAATCAAGAGTAGCAGTAATACTAAAAAGCACACATTGGAGAATTTGTATTGGTTGATAACAGAGAGACATATGAATATTTGGTAACCTCAGAGAGCGAGTAGTGGAAACAAATCAAATGCTGAAACATGAAAGGGGAAGCATCAAGGAAGATGAAAAAAGTAAAAATAAATAAATGAATAAAAAAGGGTGGTGATATTTTGAGTTGATTTTATTCATGTAATATAAACACGTTAAAGTAAAAGAAATAATGTAAAAGGAAGAAAGGGGAAAAGGAAGAGAACCTGGTTGAAGAAGAAGAAGGAGAATTGAAGGGGCATGTAGTAGAGGGAGAAGCAAAATAATGAACAATAGAAATTGAAGTGCCTTGCTCAGTTTAAAAACATGCCGAGTTTGAAGACGTGATTAAAAGGCAAGTCCTTTTGTGAATACCATGTTTAAGGGGAGAGAAATTGAATTTTAAAAGTTTAAGTGGGTTTCGTTCGTTTATCAGGATTGCCTCCAAACTCTAAGCTTAAGCGGATAGTTGGGCAAAGTTTAGAATTTATTATAAATGCCTCTAAATTCTTTGACCTCTTGAGCAAATAGTTGGGTATAGATTGGATGAGTACCACACCGACCATCATGCTAGGGGCATGGTTAGGCACGCGTATAAGTTTATTTGTAGATCACCCATTCAAATGGTTCTGAGAATCAAACTCACAAACATAAATGATAATGAATAGAAAAACTAATTGACTTATGATTTTAGGGATTAGAATGTCATTTTTGGAAGTTTTGGGATCGAAGTGACTTACGTTTACACTTTTATATGTGTTTGTTTCGATGTATGAAACTTTTTTCTTGGGAATCACTTCGTCGAATGTGATACCCAAGAATGTCATTATCAATATCTTAAAAAACTTATTTGTTTCACAAATAAAATTTTTGAGAATAACTTTTTTAAATTATAGATTACAAACATGTTTGATAGAAACTTGGGCTAATAAGTTTTCTAAAAATAATTTATTCTTGATAATAAATTTTCATATATTGAAACAAACGTAGGTATAAAACATCTCAAGCTAACATTACGGGAGTAGTCTGAATATATCTTAAAACAAACTTCCCAACAAAATTCAAAATGAACATTATCCTAATCTTGTCACATAAGTAAATATGTTTAACTCTTATACTCACTACTTCAAAAATCATTTTACATTAAAATATTTGATTACATGACAATGAAAAAGCAACACATAAAAATTAAACCCATGTATAAATTGAATCACAACATAGAGAAGATTTATATCTTTTCTTAAAATTGAAATCTTATTATAATTAAATATACATTAAATTTAGAAATATCCGATCTTGTGGATTTGTTCATTTTATTTTATTTTTTGATAATCTTGTGGACTCATTCATCATAAGCATTTAAGTAATTAAAAGAATGCAATGTAATAACATATAGCTATTTTTTTTTCCTGAATAAGAAATAGCTACTCTAGGTGGATCCTAGTTTACATTCTCCAAAGGATAAAATGGCTATAGATCTGTGGGTGTGCCATTGTAAAAAGGCAATTATATAGAAATATATAATGGAGGATGGATGTGATATGCTATTGCTTGAAAGTATAAAATCTGAAAATTTTTAGGCCCATGGGTTGATATATAAATTTCATCGAAACGTTTAGGCTTTTAAGTGATGATAGCTTTAAATTTAAAGGTGTCAAAATAGGGGCCTTCCATATTAAACCTTATTTTAAATGAGTTTAAAAGAGTTTGGACTCTAGAAAAGGGTCGTAAAGCTAAAAAAGTCTCATAGATAAAGGGTTCAGAGGGCCTTAAGCTCTCTGAATCAAGGTTAGTCAATGAGTTTATCTTAAGTAAAAAATTAATTTTTTTTTTTTATATTTTAGTGTTTGTCCGTTGATTGACTCTACTTGACAAAAGTCTGTGAGATTGGGCTCACACTTATTTTTTTTTTATTTTATCTTTCATTTTTATTGTGCTAAGACTGAGTAATGAATTAATTTAATGTTACCAGCCAACTCGGACAGACCTAACCCACGGGGGTCAGAAAAGCCCATGGCCTGCCCCACACTTGATTTTTTTCTTTCATTTTCATGTTTTAAAGTTGGCTAGTTAATTGCATTAATGTTATCGATCAACTCGGGTTAACCCAACCCATGGGGCTCACAAGGCCAAAAAAGCCCATGAGTTTGTCCCTACACTTAATTTTTTTTTATCATTTTCATGCTTTAAAGTATGCTAGCTAATCACATTAATGTTACTGGCCCATGAGGCTGAAAAAGCCCATGAGTATGGCCCCACACTTAATTTTTTTTGTCAACCCAACCCGTGGGGACCACAAGGCCAAAAATGTCAATGGGTCTAACCCTACACTTAATTTTTTTTTTCAATTTTATGCTTTAAATTTGGTTAGGTAATCACGTTAACGTTACCGACCAACTCAACCCATGGGCCTCGCGGAACCAAAAAGGCCCATGGGCAGGGCCCCACACTTAATTTTTTTTTTAAATGAACGATTCTTATTTCTTATAATGGATTGGTACCAAAAATTGTTCAAGATGATTGCAAAAGTTCAATTTGTCGCATAATTGTAAATTATTATAATTTTTTTTCTTTCTTAAAATGCCTAAAAACTAATCTTAATAATTAAATAGATTAACTTCGTCTTCATCTTCATTATCATGCACATTAAGCTCTTCATCTTCATCTGATATTCAACCAATTGAGAAGTAATGACAAAAATAATCAAAATTATAAACAATGGTTAAAAATAATAGACTACAAATCAAAAGATTACCACTAGAGTTTAGCTCAAAGTCATTTAACTAATTTCTAGGGCAAACAAGCATTTCAACATTTTTTAGAAGAGTCTAGCTTCTCTACTTAGTTAGAATACGTTGACCAATGCAAATAATTAGAATACTTAACACGTATCCGGCCATACCAGATGAAAATGTTTTCTTGGCTACAACATCATTGAATCCAATAATTCTTTACTAATATTTTGCATATGTTATTTTACAAAATATCGATTCAAATAATAATTGCACAATGTTATGCTGAACATCAAAATCATTTGCAACAATATTTAATTAATATATATATATATATATATATATATTTTTGCCAAGGGATTCTTTAACTTTTTTTAAACAATGAAAAGTACCTAGCTTGCCTCTTTTTGTGAAATTACGAAGAATTTGTTTTTAATGAGGTATTGAAAAACATCAATTTTATTAGGGTAAATCGCACCTCTATTGAAGTTTGTCAAAATTACACTATATTATAAAATAAATGCAAAATTGCATTTCACCCCAATTTTTGGTGACTAATTTTCAATGATTAGTTAAGTTTTTTTTTCCTTGTATTTTCTATTAGATTAATGAAATAGCAAAAATAATAAAATGTTGTGTCTTATTTTTTTATTTTCTGTATTCACTATTTTCTTCATAAAATATTGAAATAAGAAATAATATTTTGTTTGCATTATTTTCACTATATCCTTTACAAACTTTTGAAAAAAAAAATGAAATAGAAATATAAACTTAACAAATTCTTAATGATTTGTTGTGATAAAAAATTAGAGTGAAGTGCAATTTTATCAAGGTTTGTGTAATTTATCCATTTTATTAGCTATAAAAGGTGAGATATATAGAAGCCATTTGTCCCTTTGTGTGCAAGTGTTTCGTATTCTGCATTAATCCTGCTCCCTTTCTCGTGCCCAAGTTATGAAGCTATGAAGACTGGTCTTTTGTGACTTGCATGAGACCCTTTTTTCTTCCTTCTTTTTATTTTTTTAACTTTCACTATTGCCATTAAAATATTTTTGGGTCTAGGCCACATGTATCCTCTCATCACAGGTAATCTTATATGAGGACTTTTTGGCCACCAAAACTCTTCCTTTCGAGATTTAATACAATCATATACATTATTCTAAAAATCAGTTTTGCGACTAAAGAATAAATGGAATTTAAATTGCTTTAATCAATTTCTCTCCATGATGTCCAACCTATTCGATGAGAATGCATTGTTCTATGGTATTTTCCAGAAAAAAGAATGTCATATCCACCAAATTTTTTGTGATTTTCTATCCACCATAATTTTGGTGGTTCCCCACTAGATTTTTGGTGGTTTCTTCATCTTTCATCCCTTTATAAAAAAACTATCATTCATTTCTTGTATGTTAATTTTTTGGCATCTCATTTAGTTTGCTTTTTCACTTTGTGCCTCTTTTGTTGTTTTGTTTTGTTCCTAATTGTTCATGTCTAATTTTTATTTTTTTTTCCTTTGTGTTTGTAGGCTAAAAATATACGACATATTCATCAAAATCATATGCACAAGTTGATCCTAATCATGATTATATGACCATTGTTTTTCTACCATTTTTTTTAATCTTTTCATTTGGTGGTCAAATCCTTTGTCTGATGGCATTGTATATCCAATTTTTATGTAAATGTTGAAGTGCATCTAGAGAGTCAATGTTTTTCCATGTGATCCTTCAAATATAAAACAAGTAAAAGATACAAACAACCTCATTAAAATATAAATTTCACAACTAATCATAAAATATGGAAAACACGAGTTATATACTTCCAATCCCACAACAAATATTATAGTCCCATAATTAAAAAAATAATTATTCAAGATGTGCATCAAACCCTCTAAATCATAATTTTAGGATTATGACACAATAAGAAATGACTCACTTCATATACAACATCTTGACATTCCATAAAGGATACTTAAAAACAACTAATATTTATTGAGTTTTCTAAAGTCATGCTTTCTTTTTCTTCATTAGTTAGAGTTTGATGATGTATTTCTAAAGAGACTGAGTTGTAAATAGAATATTTTGAAAAATGAAGTTAAAGTTTTAACATCATATTTCTCTAGAGCAAATGAAAATAACTCTTGGAAAAAAAAAGTTGGTAAAAATTCATAAATCTATCACTATTATATATGGAGATTTTTTTACAAGCCATTTTTATGACCTAAGAAATTAAGATAATTTGCTGAAGTGATATTGATAACTTTATCATCAACAATGGTATGTGATCCGCAACCCTTAGAGAACACAATTCAACAACAACCATTAAAAAAAAATGCAAGAATCTCCCATTTTTTACTAACTTAAAATATATATACACAGGTCGTATGCATATAAATTTAAGGAAGACACTCAATCAACAAAGAAAACAAAAAAAAAAAAATCAATTATAACAATGTATGAAAGTGACATTAGGACTATGAGGAATGAAATTGAAACGAACCAAAGAGGATGGGGTAAGAGAAATGGATTGGATTAATTGATAGACGGGAGATAACGAAGTTGGGCATGTTTATGTTACTCATATGACTTTTTTTGGTCCAAACTATGTCAAGATGTGTCACCTAATAACATTATAAATGTATAATTCTATAAGTGAGCTGACCCACTTAAAACCCAGGTTAAATGAGTTGGCCCACCACAAGTCATGAGTTAAGTGAGTTATACTAAATAAATTCTTTTAAATGATCCAAAAATTTGTTGGTTCACCATTTTTTTGAGTTAAACGAGTTTTCTCACCTATTGTAACTCACTTTGATGGTTTTACATAGATCAATTTTTTTTTCTTTTAAGTAATAAATTTTGTTATTATAATCTTATATTTTTTAAAATTTTGTCATATCACTATATCAGTGTCATATAATTGTATCATATCATATTATTAATAACATTAATACTTTTTATTTATTCGTTTCAAAATATATATTAATGTACATTTATTAATAAATAATAATGATATAATAACTATCCCGTGCATTAGCACGGGCTAACTACACTAGTTGTATACCTAAAATTTGGTCTTGAGACCTTTGACTAAGTTAGAACGGTAATCTTACCATTAAAATATAGATGTGTGTTTTCTTTTATTTTTGGGTTGTAAAACTGAAAAAAAAAATGGTATGTTCCTATCTATTGGGCTTTGCCCGTTAAATTATGAGAAATGTTATGTGTACAATTTAAAATCAACTAACTTTTGCATAATTCACTCTTCCTAATGTGTTTCTTTTCATTTTTTCTTATTCTTTATTTTTTTTCTCTTCTTCTCCAATCTCCCATCATTTTTTTTTCGTTTCCATCTTATTTTTTATGAACCCTAAAGTTTTTATTTTCATTTTCATCATATTTGTTATTTTTTGTTTTTCAAATTTTTGTACATGCTTTTTCAAAAGTTTGTGCATATTTGGTTGGTCAAAAGTCTATGCATTCTTGTTCAAAAGTTTGTGCATGTGAATGCAAGTTTTCTTTTTCGTCTTCATCTTCATTTACGTTTCTGTCATATTTTTATGTTTCTAATTGTTGAAAAGTTTGCGCACATTAATTCAAAAGTTTATGCATATGCTTTAAAATATTTGTGCATGGTAGAGAGTGAGTCCACACGCACTTAGAGTGTAGAGTGTGAGTGTGGAGAGGGAGAAAGAGTGTGATAGTTACTTTTCGCTATTTAATGCACCGAAAATGCTCTGTGTACACCAATATTCCATACACCCGCATATACACCTCCTATTTTATACGGTGCGAATTTTATTATACTGTCTCAATGCAATCCCACGCGAGTTTTTCTCAACGTATTCAGTGCCATTACGCAACAGAATACGAAATTTAAGATCCAAATCATTATTAACCACCACAGAACCAAAATCGCAAGATCGTTTCAACAGATAGCAGAATTCAAATCGAAATCTCTCCCATAATCGAATGTTGATAATCATAATCGCAATTTGTTGGTGATCGAAAATGGCAATGCAAGAAACGTGGTAATTTTTCTGCATTTTTTGTGTTGATTTAGATGGAGAGCGTTGTTCCTTTCGTTTCTGTGAAATTCTATTGTAGTGAAGATTTATATGATAATGCACATTCAACGTTTCTGTGAAATTATATTGTAGTGAAGCTATATATGGTAATGCACATTCAACTTTGACATTTATATCATAGAAAATTGATTGCACAAACTTTAAATGGCGTAAGCACAAACATTAGATGGGCATGTGTACAAACATTGCTTCAAGGTCACAGGAACTGTCGTTATGGGGGGAAGAGGATGTGTATTTTTGCACATTCTAAGCATTTGATTATGTTTACGTAAACATTACATATATTTTGACACAAACTTTATATATTCTCATGAATAAATAGTACTTGATGTGATATGCATAATGTATTACAAAGATTATGATGTATTATAAAGTGCTCAACTTTAAATGGGGGTGTGCATAAACATTAGATGGGCATGACACAACATCTTCCAGTTGTTCGTGGGACAATGCTGTGCAGACCTTTGCCAACTGCTTCATTAAGCAGCGCGTGTCGATCTTGCACTGCATAAATCCAGAAATGACATATTGCGTCAGTACAGTTTGACACAATTAAACGAGTTAGATGGACAAAAGTCTTGGTGTGTATTACCTTTCTGTTATCATTGTTGTTGAATGGGTTGTGCGTTAATGCCAAAGCCTTTTCCCTGGCCTCACCCTTGATTAATCGTCTTGAAGTTGCCATGCCTATGTCAAGGAACAATTAACAATAGCAACTTAATTCAAAAGCATTCAACAAAACTAGCAAGAATGCACAAACTTTACACGATGAATGCACAAACATTACCCCGTGAAGTGCACAAACAGTAACTCGTTATCATACTATTGTCAATGGCAGATGCAACACATATGCAGGATGCACAAACATTATGCGACAGGATACACAAACATTACATGCCAATATGCACAAACTTTTACTCGTTATCAGAATTGTCTACGGCGTATGCAAGCAACACATAGACATGTTGCAAACATTACACCGTGAAGTGCACAAACATTACATGCCAAGATGCACAAACATTAACTCGTTATCATAATGTTGTCAATGGCGGATGCAAGCAACACATATACAGGATGCATAAATATTATTGGACATGATGCACAAACATTACATGATGGAGTGCACAAACATTACATGCCAATGTGCACAAACTTTTACTCGCAGAATTGTCAATGGCGTATGCAAGCAACACATATACAAGATGCACAAATATTACACCATGGAGTGCACAAACATTACACCGTGACATGCCAAGATGCACAAACATTAACTCGTTATCATAATATTGTCAATGGTGTATGCAAGCAACACATATACAGGATGCACAAACGTTATGCGACAGGATGCACAAACATTCCACGGTGGAGTGCACAAACATTATACTAACTAATTTTTTCCAAAAACAAAGATCATTCATATAAACGTGGGATGCATTGTAATGTTTGTTCGAAATCAGCAAAACCCTAATACCAACATTACACCACACCACAAATCCAAAAATAATAGAGGAAAGTTACGAGAACACAAACAACGTGGGATGCAAGCAAGTCACACACTCGATGCAAAAACTTTAACACACATTGTGCACAAACATTATACACACACCACACAAGTTACTCACTGACTTCCTCGAAAAAACAAAGATCTATGTTTAAAACGAATGCATTCAGTGAAACGCAAATGGGAAAGCGAATGATGAACAAAACCCTATCAAGTGAAGTGTGTTCGATGCACTCACCAATGTTCGTGTTCTTCTTGTTTCTTCGGTTGCATACTTGGAAAAGCTTGTGCAGAGAGCACAATGTAATCGCAGGAACAGAGAGGAGAGTGAAGAAGGAAGGTTGAAGTCACTGAGAATGAAGAGAACGAGGAAGACGAACTGAACGAAGAGAGCAAAGAATACGAACGGTTTTCTCTGAATCCTTATTTTTGTGCAGCGAAGGGAAGTGGAAGTGGAAGCGAGAAGCGTGGCTTCACGCGCGTTTTGATGAGAGTGGGAGAGAGAGTGGATGGGGCGGTTATTTTGAGGGGCCCACTGTATTATAATACATGTGTATGTATGATGTATGGTTTTAGGGTGTACGTGTAGCAGAGCTGTTAATGCACCCCATATTTGGTTTGATTTGGCTTTATATTTAAAAAAGTTTGTGCATGTGTGTAGAAAAAGTTTGTGCATGTATATGCAAAAGTTTGCGTATTCGATATCACTATGTAGACCATAAATTGACAATATGATTAACAATATTCGATAGCACTACTCTTGAATTATATTTCTTGAATTGAATTGAAGAACGTGGATATTACAAAATTCAGTAAACCAGATAACAAAACGAAGTCCATTGGGTTGAAGCTTTGGCTCATATCCCATTGGAGAAGCAAGTTCGGTGAAGTGAGGAGCATCCATATTATTGGAAAAAAAAAGTATTGACAATATAATATCAGATTCATTGAAAACTCTACGCATGGCAAACAAGTGAAACTGTCTAGCAAAAGTGGCTAATCCTCGGTAGCATGGCGAATCAAGGTTCAAATTTTGAATGAATAAGTATTTCCAACATAATTGTCTTTAGTGAAAGGTACTTATAAAAAACTCAAAAAAACTTTACACCTAATAACATTTACCATTGATTTTCAAAAATGTATATATCAAGAGAGTTTCTCTTATACGCTAAAATTTTTAAATGGTATCAATATCTTATGAGAGTTAGGGTTTATAGTGAAATGTGAGTCACATGTTAGTAAACAATATTGGTACTCTCACTAATATATTAAGGATATAAAAAAAATCCCTTAAAAATATAATTTTAGACAATTTTTTAAATAGTAAATATATTGTCCCATATAAAATTTACTACAAACTTGAGGCTATTATTATTAGAATTATGTTATTGGTACAACTAAGCATATGTTTGAATTCACGTTTGTAGCATTTAGTAATGATTTCAAAGCTACGAAATTGATATTGCTATGTTAACAAGTTGTTTGGTTTATAGTTGAGCCAATTGATAAAATTGATTTTATCATTCAAAATCAACTATGATTGAAGCAAAATAGTGCATTTATGTGGGAGAATCAACTTTTATTTATTTTTTTGACGTGAAAGAGAGCACGTATATAAATTGAAAGGTAAATACAATCAAATAGGACTTGTTGGATAGCAGGAGGACATTCCGCAATCCATTGTGAGTCTGAATTTTGCCAAGCTATGAGAAAAAGTAACATGCTTCAAAGGCTTGTCCTATTTTCTTGCAATCACCTATAATTGTATGGAAGTGTGTAGGATGTTCAAGTGTAGGATGTATGGCTTGTATGACTGCCAAACTATCGCTCTTTGCTTCAAGGTGTCCGAATAGAAGCTCGTGTGCCAATAGAAGCCCCAATCGGAGGCCTAGACCTTCAACCAACCTTACCTCCTCCCCACATTGGGTCAACCATGTTGCTGCTGGCAAGCAAAACCCAGCACCATCGATTATTACCGCTCGCATCTATGTTCAGCTTGTAAAATCCTTTCCTGGGTCATAAACTCCATGAACAAGACCTTCTCTGCAGAGTTGAATCCATCAGCGAAACCAGAAAGAAGAGAAGGAAGAGAGAAAAGAAAAGATGGAGTAATTTGAAACTTGAACTGAATATTCAAGGGTTACTATTTACAAGCATGTACATGAATTTATAGTGAAGTATGGGAGCTTGGGTGGTTACAGCCCAACGAGGAACCCAACGGCAACCAAACTATTCTTTAACAAACTATGACAGCTGGCTGATAGCTAGCATAACAGACTTCAGCTGCAATCTAACTAATTATCTTTAAACATAGTTTAAATATATGGTAATACCCCACCTCAAGCTGGAGTATGGAAAGCTAGCATACCCAGCTTGGATCTTAAAGTGTTGAATGGCCCCGGAGCCAACGACTTAGTCATGATGTCTGCAATCTGGACAGAGGTGGCGATGGGAAGCAAATGGATTAGACCAGCCTGAAGCTTCTCTCGAACAAGATGACAATCTAGTTCGATATGTTTGGTGCATTCGTGGAATACGGGGTTACTCGCGATGTAAAGTGCTGATTGATTATCACAAAACAAAGCGGGAGGAGGAACAACTATGCCAAAATTAGCAAGGAAGTAGAGAATCCACTAAGCTTCACATGCAGTGTGAGTTAATGCTCTATACTCAGCCTCTGAGGAAGAGCGAGAGATCACAAACTATTTCTTGCTCTTCCGTGATACTAAGGCAGAGCCAAAAAAGAAACAATAACCAAACATGCCCCCCAATCAGAATCAGAAAAGCCTTGCACCTGTAGTGTGGAATTCATGGGAAAGAAGAAGCACGTTCCTGGAGTTGCCTTCAAATAGCGTAGGATACGCTGAGTAGCCTGAAGATGTATGGTAGATGGGCAAGACAAAAACTAACTGAGTTTGTTCACAACGAAAGAAATATCAGGGCGTGTTTGGGTGAGGTAAATGAACCTCCCAATGAGATGACGATATCCACTGGAATTAGGGAGAAGCTCACTTTGTCCACGAACCGTGTAATCCATAGGTGTAGAAGCAGGGCTACAATTTGAGAAACCCATTTCAGCGAGCAAGTCAAGCGTATATTTGCGTTGATTCAGGACAATTCCCTTCGAGCTACAAGAAACCTCCATCCCGAGAAAGTAATTGAGAGTACCAAGATCTTTAGTGGTGAAATGGGAATGAAGCAAACTCTTCAAGGACTGAATCTCTGTGATGTCGTTGCCAGCCAAAACCAAATCATCAACATATACAAGGATGGCAGTAAAAGAAGTACCATTGGTCTTGCAGAACAGTGAGTAATTAGATTTTGATTGTGTGTAGCCACATTGCATCAAAACCGAAGTCAATTTTTCATTCCATTGCCTGCTAGCCTGCTTCAATCCATAAGGGGACTTCTCCAGCTTACATACAATGTGAGGAGCAGCCTGCAAACCTGGAGATGGCACCATGTACACCTCTTCATGGAGGTCATGAAGTGTGGTGATCTTGACTACGGGACTGAGCGTTTCTTTGTAGTCTATGCCATCTGTTTATGTGTAGCCCTTAGCTACAAGTCTTGCTTTGTGGCGCTCTATAGATTCATCCGGATTGAACTTGGTTTTGAAAACCCACTTGCAACCAACCGTTTTCTTACCATTAGGCAATGAAGTGAGTTGCGAAGTATTATTGTCTTGCAAAGCTTTAAGTTCAGCAGTGATAACATCCCTCCAACAAGCATGATTCATGGCCTCTTTGAAGGTATTAGGTTCGGTGACAAAAGAAACGGCTAAAGAAAAAGTTTTATGGTTATCAGATAAGGCAGAGTATGGAATGGAATAGGAAAAAGGATACCTGGGTGAAGAAGTTGATGCAGACTGAGAAGCAGTGGCCAAGTTACAGCTTTAATCTTGTATAATATGTAGTAATAGATGAATCACCTTGCTTATGAGCATATAGCTCTTCCTGCAAGTCTGCAATTCGATACAAATCACCCTGATAATAACGCCTTTGAAGCTCATTCCACAAATCTCTTGCATTCTCACTCCACATCACACTCTCCATGATCTCAGGGTTAAGAGACAAAGTTATCCAAGAAACAGCCATTATGTTGCATCTATCCCAAGCTGTGAAATATGGATTTGCTGTTCCAGGCTTCAAAATTCTTCCATCCACAAATTGCAACTTATTTTTAGCTTTCAGAGACATTTTCAACATCCTGGACCAAGTGTGATAATTCTTGCCATTAAGCACTGTTGGAACAAGAGGAGCTCCAAGAGTTTCATTAGGATGTAGATAGTAAGGGCTTGAAGCCCTGATCTGTGGCTCAGGACCTTGATTTCCAAGGATTTGGTTCTGATTTCCTTCCTCCATATCTACTGAACTAGAATTCACTCAATCTCAGAGTTTCAGTCACAATTAAAAGAAAAACAACAGCAATTCGATCCAATCGATCGAATGAAGAATCAAAGAAGAAATTGAACAGCAAGAAGAAAGAATAGCAGGAATTTCTCAATAATTCTGGATGCGCAGCAGAACTCCTTCAAGAAGCTCTGATACCATCATAAACTCCATGAACAAGACCTTCTTTGCAGAACTGAATCCATCAGCAAAACCAGAAAGAAGAGAAGGAAGAGAGAAAAGAAAAGATGGAGTAATCTGAAACTTGAACTAAATATTCAAGGGTTACTATTTACAAGTATGTACATGTATTTATAGTGATGTATGGGAGCTTGGGTGGTTACAGCCCCAATGGGCAACCCAACTATTCTCTAACAAACTATGATAGTTGGCTGACAGCTAGCATAACAGACTTCAGCTGCAATCTAACTAATTATCTTTAAACAGAGTTTAAATATATGGTAATTCTGGGTGGTGGCTATCCCCCTTGTTCTCACGCTGGTATTCAAGTAACCATGTCATGGATCTTTGAATCAACTTGTGAAAATCCCTTCTTTCTTGTTTGAAAATCAATTTGTTCTGGCTATGTAGAGTCCATGCACTATCACAACCATCTCTACTATTGTGTTTTCTTCATTCTCGACCAACGCCTTACACCATCTCTCCAGGTCTTGATTCGAGAATTAACTTTAATATGATCAAAACCACTTTTTAAACGAAAATATCAAAACATAAACCTGGGCGGATCCAGAACTAACACATGAGGGGAGGGGGGAATAAATAGGTAAAAACTAGATGAGGACAAAAATAGTAAGTAAAATGGATAATAGAGAATTGAAGAGGGACTTTTGGGAGAACAGCAACTTAATCTCATATCTTGAACCATTAAACTAACAACTACTTCATGTAATGGGAAATATATATTATATACAATTTTTATTTTTTCACGGGAGACCGCAGCCCTAGTGGGCCCCCTAAATCCGGCCCCCAATGTAAATCCCTTTATTTTAAAATTAATTCTTATAAAATTAAATTTTATCGATAATCAATTTAGTAAAAGAAAAAAATGAGGGATTATAAAGAAAGATTTTAGTTAGAGTTGTCAAGATGAATCTCACTCATTTACCTAATTAAATAAATGGATTAAATATATAAAACTTAACGTGTGAATAGTAAAAAGTTCGTTTAAACTAATCTGTTTAACCCCGTGAACCAAATTAGCATATTTAGTATTAAAATAAGCATAACGCACACACTAACTCATTTACTTACATTAAATGGTTTAATCAATCCATTTAACACGCGAGTTAAATGAACCAGCTGCCTGTTTGACAACACTAATGTGTATCATTTCTCTAGTTATTATTATCACCTCTTGAAAATGTGCATCCATATTCACTTTTTTTTCGTTTTGAATTTCATGTGCCAAAGTCCATGGTGATTCATCAATGGCAGTGAGGGAAAGGGTATCCGAGAATCACGTTGTGTAGTAGGCCACTACTAGCCCACCCGTCAATGGCTCTTGATCCCATGGTCCCACCTTATGAACGACTTAAATCACTGTCTATTTAGTAGACCCTTGACTCATCATCACATCATGTCACTTGACTATAGAACTAAACTCATCATCACATCACGTCACTTGATTATAGAACTAAGGGAGTTGAATGTGATAATCTGCTTCCAATCGATTCTTTAGATGGTCAAACGATTTTTTTATCATTATTTTAAAATTTTAAGCGTTTGAGAGTTTTTTTTCCTTTTAGGTTTTGATTAATATTTTGGACTAATTTGAGTATATTTTTGTTTTTTATTTGGGATGGAAGCATTGAATTGAGTTAAGTAGTATTAGATAAAAAAATGGTTAGATAAACGAGTTGATTCAATTTTAGAATTTAATAACTCATCATTTAACTAACAAAGTATCGAGTTAAGCGAGTTCACACTCAAGAATCAATTGACTTCAAGTAAAAAGTTAAAAGATTATTTCATCAAGTGGATGCCTCTAAAAAAAAATAGAGAGAGATCACGATGCATCTCCACTTAACACTTAATAACCACTCAAAATGTACTTAATTGGGCTCCTAATATTTTGGTCCATTATGCCTTTTTAGTTTGTATTTCTCTTTCGCTGGCGACTTGGCGTCAACAGAAAAACAAAACAAGAGATTCTAGTGTCCGTTTGGTTGGCAGTAAAATCAATATTAGCTCTATGAAAAACATATAATTTGTTGTTTCGCGAGTCAACCTTAGGACACATATTCCTTCAAATTTGTATTCTGAAATCATCTTCTTATCTATCAATGGGCCTTAACGTGCATGAACAGGTATCATATAGATTGATCTAGATTTTAGTGTTGAGTCGTGGAGTTGTAGATGAATGTTGAATATTAATTAATAAATGTTGTTACAGGCTAAAATTACAAGCTTAAAGGGCTAAGTCCCATAGTAGGAGAAACTAGACCTCGCCTAAGCTCCCAGCAAGGGGAACCAGGGAGCTCACCTAAGCTCCTAGCAAAGAGAAGTTGGGCCTCCAAACACTTGGTAAAAGGACACCAGCAGTCCCAAAGAGAGGGCAGCCCACTAGGAGAATCTATGGGCACTCAAGATTTGAGACCCGATTTGACCCAAGCTTGGCTGAGTCAGTGGCAACTTGCCCTCTTGAGCGTACCTCACAATAGCGGAAACAACTCCAAGGTAAGCGAGGCATTTAGCCTTTGAGATAAGGGGAACAACTAATTAAATTTTTTACGATTCTATCTCTAAGTTTAGTTATCAAAAAGTACACTAACTTAAAGTCATCACATATCACTTATTCTCAATCCTAGAATACTCATCTAATTCTTGTGTTTACTTAAGCGTTAACATGTCTTTGCAAGTACATTTCGCCGCCTCTCACTCACAACAAGAACCAAGCATTGAAACTTTCATCTAACGCCTCCTCAATTCCTCTACTATGTTCAATTAACTTTGTTCCTCGTCTGAATTACTCTAGAACAAATATTAATTCAATTATTTGATATAAATACTTTTAAATTGTTTGAGATAGCGAGATAAGGTAATTTGGATAAGATATGGTTAAGAAAAGCTATAAATAAATGTGAGAATTATTGAATAATCATATAACAACCGAGAAAGAATAAAAATTGAATACCAAATAACAATTAATACTGACAATTTCCTTTATTTAATATATAATATAGATCACACGCCCGGATGCACCTTGTTGGAAAAAATGGTGTATCATAATCTCAAGTCATATAAACCCTTGAATTATTGATATTTATTATCAATGGTTCAATTTTTTTGTTAGTTACTTGCTTCTCCCCCACTCCCTTTCTTCTCTTTTCTCTTTTCTCATCCCCTTCTCTACACCTTCCTCCTTCTCCCACCTCCAACCATCTTTTTTTTATTATATATATTTTTATTTATTTTAGATCTGTGTAATTTTTAGATCTATCTTCATCTTTCATCCACCACCAACCATTCCCTTCCACAAATACTCTTTCTCAAACGCTTCAACATCCAACACTACGCACCACTCCGCCGGCGACCATGAGCGACAATTCTGCTAACAATTTCTCAAGAACGAGCGAGCAAGTCGATGAAATCTGTGGTTGGAATCAGATTCCCAATCTCCTCTTGCAGGTTGATGGTGGACAATGGGTTGGGGGCACCATTCAATCTTTTTTTTTTTTTGGGGGTTTGAGCACTGTATAATGTAAGATTAACACTTTACTAGCAAGAAAAAAAAATTCTTATCAAAACAAAACAAAATTTTTTTAGGAATTAGGAAAAAAGAGATGACATGGCATTGTTTGAATGGGGAGTCACGAATTTGGAAAATGGGATCTGAATCATGCCACGAGAAGGAAATTGTCGCTGCCAGAATTCGCTACCGAAGTCGTCCAGGCTTCGTCGGAGTTGCTAGTTTTTTGACTGAGTAGCAGCTTTGTTAGAGAGAGGATAATGTGTTATGAAATTATTAATTAAATTAATTAAATGTATTAAAATATAGTAAACGGTCAACACATTTTTACCTGATGCAGTCAATTCAATGTGTTCCACCTTATTCTCACTTGGTGCAGTGCATCAGGAACCATAATTTCACGGTGCATACGTCACAATTTATCAGACTTTGGCATCTATTAGGGTACTTGTATGTTAGTTGGGTTTAGGGTTTGGGTACAGGGCATTTAGGGTTTAGGGTTAAGGTATAAGGTATAGGGTAATGGTTTAGGGTATAAGGTATATGGTTTATAGTTTAGGGTGTGTGGTTTAGGGTTTAAGGTATATAGTATAAGGTTTAGGGTATATGGTATGGGATACATGGAACATGGTATATGGTATAAGGTATAGAATATATGGTATAAGGTGGGTTTAAGGCATAGGGTATAGGGTATAAGGGGTTAGGGTATAGGGTATAGGGTGTAGGGTATAACATATAGATCTACTAATTCTCATAGTATCTCGTGAGATTTTTAAGTTCTCGCAAGATCTCAAGAGATTTTTAAATTATCACTAGATCTTGTTAGATATTGAAAATATCACAAGATTTTTTAAATACTGCGAGATTTTTAAAATATTGTGATATATTAAAAATATCGCGAGATATTGAAGATAATACGAGAAGTTTAAAATATTATTAGATGTCGTGAGATCTTCAATATCTCGTAAGATCTTGTGATATTTTGTAAATCTTGCAATACCTTCAATATCTCACAAGATATCGCAATATTTTCAAATTTTTGCGCGATATCACGATATTACCCAATTACCGCGAGATATCGTGCGTTTTTTTTTAAAATTATTGCTAGATTTTCAAATTATTGCAATATATTAAAGATATCATGAGATATTAAAGTATTTTTAAATTATCACGAGATATTAAAAATATCACAAAATGTTTAAAATAATATGAGATTTTCAAGATATCGCGAAATAGTATAGCCATTTTAAACATTTCACGATGTTATAAAAATCTCGTGAAATATCATATATTTATAAATATCGCGAAGTATCACTATATCTTCACATTATTGCGCCATTTTGAGATCTATAATTTCCGCTAGATTTTATATCCCTTGCAAGGGTTCCACCCTTTATGAATTTCCTATGGGAAAAAAAATCCTTTTTTTTAGGGAAAAAAAAACACTAGCATAATATATATGAGAAAATTGTTTAAATTTCATAATCATTCATATTATGTAAATAACTTACAACTTCCTATTACTTACGGTTAGACTATATAATGTTCCCATGCAAAGCACGATTTAAAATAATATAAGAAAATTTGAAAAATATGGAAAATTATATTTATATCACTAAACGCCCAAATTACGAATTTTTTAAAAAAATTATTTTACGCTCATTTTTTGGAGCTTTTTCAGAAAGACATACGTCTATTTTGTCTGAAAAAATATGGAAAAATAAAATAAAAATAATGCTCGCAGAAAAAAAGCATCTACGGAAGAAGAGATAGAGAAGAAAAAAAAAGTTAATGAATGAAAATCTATGATGCATCGCGGTTCTCCTTGTGATGAGGGCATATTAATTAAGTAGGAAGGAAAAATTAAATAATGATATAAAGTATTTTTATTTATCGGTGAGAATCAATCATGAAATCAAGCCGTGAAAATTTGATATTACTTAAACTATGACTCTTGACCTCCCTAACAAGGATTAAGGAATAAGAATATAAGTTACAACGCATGTTGCCAAAAATTTACATAGAATTTGCAGAAATGTTATCCTCTCTATAACGAATCTCTCATGTTTTTGTGAATATGGGTATTGGGGTTAAAAACAAAACAGATATACGTATTTTGAACCCTATACTTACAATATATAATAAGCAAAGGCTTGCTTTATTTATTTTGAAGGCTACTTCAAAGGTGGGGATTTGTTTCACATAACTTGCGACAAAACCGAGTATATAACAATACCATATTAATACAACTTTCAGAAACAGTATATTCAGATATTCTGATGTTCCTAACCCATACCGTAGAGCGGAACTCTTTTCCTTGTTGAAAACTATTCTCTGTTCCTGAAATCTTATTCCTAATGATAAGTTATTTATTTAGTAATAAGGTACTATCAATTGAGTTTATTAACCAAATCATACACGCAGTAGACCATTAACTAACTTATCACTACCAGGTAAATAGATCAGGTATGTGATTTTTCAATAGATTATGGTTCCTTGAATTTATGAGCAAGGAGCAAGGAGCAAAACTTTCCGGGTGTTAAAAATTGATTGTTTTTCTCCCAGAAGCAACAAACAAATACAAAGCTACAATTTAATTAGGAGTTTAGCTATTATTCAATTTAGACAAGCATAATAATACAGAGCAACATACAAGCCATGTTATCAAATTTATGAATGCAGAAATGCACTTTGGTGCTTAGGGGAATTCTTGAACATAAGCTGAAGGAGAAAGCACATTCATAAAGAATAAACAGGACTAACCCGAGTTTGAAAAAACTCTTTAGATGGTTGAGGATCGTTATTGTAAGATATAGATACCAAAGACCAGATATTGGCAACCTCCCATTCATGCCCAAAGATGCTTCTATAAGTGAAAGGGGGAGACAAAGGGCTGAGAAGAAGGAACGTCAACCTGCGTAATTCATAAATCTGATTAGCAGCATTGAACCTAGCAAATGATTTTAAGGAAATATCAAAAACAAAAACTAAATAAATAAAAGATTCTATCATGTTAATAAACAAGTGTTACAATCTCTCAATAACAAAAAATGAAATTTAAATACGAAGACCATTACTATATGATCCCTAACACTAAATTATTGCCAAAATGATACGATGATAAGAAATGAAAGTTCACCATTATCTTCTTTAAGATAATGATTTTGCTGTGTCAAACACCTAGAAGGAATCAACATCAACCAAACTCCAGACATGGTCCAGAAACGATGCCACTGACTAAACACATTCATTCACAGGCACATCGAAGAACATGTTGAAATAAAACCCAAGCAATCTCAATTAAACAATAAAATATGAGGTGCACCATAATCTGCACAATATAGAGTAATGTTTTCTCGATTCCATGCTTTTGTGGGTGTAAGGATAAAAAAATGAATGTATAAATAACATTATATTTATCATAGCCTTTGTAAACTTTGTTTTTCATGAAAAAAAAACATTATTATAATCTATAAAAGATGATCATTAATTTAAAAAGTTGTTTATAGTGAAAAATAGAAGGTTGTAGATTACGAAAATTGCAATTTACCAACAATCATTTTTGAGTGAAAATTCAAGGTTATAGCATTCGAAAAATGCATATTAACGATAAATTTTATTTCTCATGAAAAAGACATGGCAATAGTTTATGAAATATTATCATTAATCTAAAAACTCATTTTTAGTGAAAAATAAAAGGTCATAGCGTTAGAAAATTGAAATTTACCAAAAGTTTTTTGAGTGAAAATCTAAGGAGGCTTTCAAAAAATGCATTTTAACGATAAACTTTGTTTTTCACTAAAGACATGTTTATAGCATATGAAAGATGACAATTAATCTAAGAAATTATTTTTAGTGAAAAATAGAAGGTCCAAAGGCTACAAAACTGAAATTTACCAAAAATCATTTTTTAGTGAAAATCCAAGACCCTTCAAAAAACGCATATTGACAATAAATTTTGTTTTTCACGAAAAATAAAAACATGGTTATAACCTATGAAAGATGACCATTAATCTAAAAAGTCATTTTTCGTGAAAAATAGTAAAAGGTCATAGGTTACAAAAATTGAAAATTACCAAAAATCATTTTTGACTGAAAAAAATGCATATTAACATTAAACTTTGTTTCTCATGAAAAAGACATGACAATAGTTCATGAAAAATGATCATTAATCTAAGAACTCATTTTTAGTTAAAAAAAAAAAAGGTCACAGGGCACGAAAATTTACTAAAAATCATTTTTGAGGAAAAATTCAAGGCTTAGCCTTCGAAAAATGCATTTTAACGACAAACTTTATTTTCCACAAAAAGACATGGTTATAGCCTTATTATATAAAAATAATTAGCAAAATAATATAAGGGTTTAAGATAAGGATATTTGAGTAAAATACTAGGAAATAACGAAGACGAAAGGGTCGCTTAGGATAAGGTCGAACCAAGTAACACCATCTTGATAAATACTAACTCAAAGATGTTAGTCGATCAAACAAATGAACAATGGTTGGAGTGATATTAAAGGTATGGATTATGTACGAGTATTGGCCTAACGATATTAAGTAGCCAACTAGTAAAATGGTCAAATAGTTGTCGATCTAACGTGGCGTCCCTGTATGAGACTTTGATACTTTTTTAGTAACAACTATGATCACTCTGCACCATCCTGCAAAGAGGTACGATAAAAAGACAATTGTTGGCGCCTTTTCAAAATCAAATTTGAAAGAGAAGTTATTTGGGACGCAACATATACTGATAATTGGCAGCAATTATTAGAGAACGTGCATACACTTTCGAGAGGTAGTTCGCGAGATTCTCGCTAGGTGGGATGAAGTAGAGACGCGGGAGCTAGCACTAACCATTTGGGAGACACGTGACAAGCATGCACAAAGATTTTGAAGCCTATAAATAGGACAATCAAAGATGAAATAAAGCGGAAGAAAACACTGGCAAATTCTCAAACGCTCAAGTCTGCAACAACGCTTCAAGTTTAAAGATAAGGATCAAATAATTCCCACCTATTTGCTTCATTTTCTTTCAATTTCTATAGGATTAGTTTCTTTTCATTTTTTTTATGTTCTTGTTGTTTATCAGATTGTTTTTTGTTACTATACCACTTTCAAATTTATTTAGTGTATTATTCATAATTCCTTTGTCCAAACTTGCATTCTCACTAAAAGAATCCTTAATAATATATTTGATTTTTGTGGTGAACGGTCCATAAGTGATTATAAACCAAAAATCTCATAAAACAAGCCGATGAAAGATGACAATTAATCTAAGAAGATATTCTTAGTGAAAAATAGAAGATCCAAAGGCTAGGAAAATTTAAATTTATCATAAATTATTTTTGAGTGAAAATTCAATGCTATAACCTTCAAAAAATGCATATTAATGATAAACTTTGTTTTTCACAAAAAAGACATGACTATAACCTATGTAAGATGACAATTAATCTAAGAAGTTGTTTTTAGTGAAAAATAGAAGGTCATCGACTACATAAATTGTAAATTACCAAAAATCATTTTTGAGTAAAAATTCAAGGCGCCTTCAAAAAATACATATTGAAGATAAACTTTATTTTTCATAAAAAATACATGACTATAATCTATGAAAGATGACCATTAATCTAAGAAGTTGTTTTTAGTGAAAAATAGAAGGTCATAGTTTACAAAAATTGCATTTTAGCGAAAATCATTTTTGAGTGAAAATTCATTGCTATAATGCATACTAACAATAAAGTTTATTTTTAATGAAGAGGATAGGGGTATTGCATATGAAAAATGTCATTAATCTAATAAGTAAATTTTAGTGAAAAGGAAGAGGTCATAAGCTACAAAAATTGCAATTTACTGAAAATCATATTTTCAGTGAAAATCCAAGGTTATTGTCTTCGAAAAATGTATATTAACAATAAACATTGTTTTTCACAAAAAAGACATGACTATGACCAATAAAGATGATCATTAGTCTAAGAAGTCATTTTTAAAGAAAAATAGACGGTCATAGGCTACGAAAATTGCAATTTATCGAAAATCATTTTTGAGTGAAAATCTAAGGATAAGGCCTTCGAAATACACTACAAAAAAATTCATTACCTGCAAATTTTTATTTGAATTTTGCCTTAAAATTTGTAGGTAATCACGTTTTCTGCAAATTTTCTTAGGGATTGGAATTCACAAGTAATAATGTGGTAGGTAACTGGTAGTTGTGAATTTCAAAATTTGCAGGTAAATACCTCGAATTTTTTAGTAGGAAACTACTAAATTCTTAGATAATTTTTGTGGGTATTTGGGAAGAATTTTGCTGCAAATTTTGATACAAATTTCTTTTTTGCATGAAACATTTTGCAAGAAAATTTGCAAGTAGATTTTGTAGCAAATTTTGCAGGTAAATTCCGCAACAAATTTTGCAAGTAAAATTCACAACAAATTTTGCAGGTAAGTTTTGTAGGAAATTACACATGTGAATTTCACAGAAAATTTGACATGTACATGTCGTATCAAAATTTATAACTTTTTCCTATCCCCAGCAAATTTTGCAAGTAACACTTCCGTAACTATTCAATTCGCTAATATTCAACAATTAACAAACCAATAAAGAAACATGTGAACCGATGAACATATTGCATCAGACCAATGAATCATTGAATCAAAACTTTATTATTATTAATTTTTTTATAAATTAGAAGAGCAATACAAACATGCTTTGTGGGTCTTTTAACTTTTAAAAATCAATAATGAGTTATTAGACTCACAACACTCTTTCTTTTATAACTAAAATGTTTGTTGCCCCTCTTTGTGTTGTTCGATGTGGAACTTGCGTTGTTATTATTAGGCTTACAACACTCTTTCTTTTATAACAAAAAAGTTGGTTTCTAATCCTTTTGTTGTTGCGATGTAGGTCTTGCATTGTTATGCTAGTTGTGCTACATTTATAGTGGAAGATTTAGCAAAAGGAAAGTTTAAACCAACCTTAAAATTGTGCCTCAAAATCACATATATTAAGTGTCAAAAAGTCTCTTAAGAACATGACTAAATATGAAACCCACTAGTTGGTTTGCGATTTGTGGTATCATTAATCTATCTAAAGTATATTACGAACAAACATCCTTAAATAACATTCAATGGTCCAAAACCCAAATCTCTCTCTCCCTCTTTCTCTTGTTCGTCATTCATTTAACCAATTTTGTTCTATATATCTCATCAACAAAAACACCCTCCAAGTTAAGTGCAACCAAACATATTTTCCCCCTTTTATTGCTACTCCTTCCCAACAAACTACTCATATTTGTTTCTCAAACTACAACGTCATTCTTATTCCCACACGTTAATCCCTTCTAAACTTAGCATAATTTTCATTGTCACCACCGCAATTTCAATGCGATACCATCTTTTCTATCTAATTCCCTGTCTTTGCTTTCTTGTTTTCTCATAAGCTATACATACACACACGCACACATCCTCTAATTTGTGTAATAATTTTATGTCTTTTTTCAGTTTCCACTTTTTTTTGGTTTAATTATAATTTACATTACAAGAAATGAAGTTGAAAAAATGGGGAAAAAGAAAAAAAAAACTATGACTTCATTAGTTTTGGGGAATGAGTTTTGAAATTTGGGAAAAAATAACACGACATGAATATGAAAAACAAAAGAAAAGAGACAAATAGTTGAATTATAATATAGTATATATAATTTTTTTTACATTATTAATATATACAAAATAATAATAAAATAATAACAACAATAATGATGATGATGATGATGATGATGATGATGATGATGATGATGATGATGGCGGTGACACAAAAGTTGTCGCCTACCTCTTTATCAAATAAATTTAAAAATCAAGTCAACTCAATTAAATGTAATATAGGCAAACTCAGGTCGTCCCACAAGAAAGCAATTAAAAACAATTCAAGTAAATTGGGGTTTGTTGAAAACGAATTCAATTAATCAAAATTAACAATTAATTAAAGCAACATCACACATACGGTTCTTCTTAAATTAATGATTAATTATCATTGGTTCCACAATTAAATGTTCATAAGGGGATGTTGGTTATTAGTCAAAGATCTCTAACTAACATACAATTTACCTAAGAGATCACAGTCGTTTTCTCCTAAGCATTAACTAGTATAAAAATTAACAACCAAGATCTCAGTATTAAAAACCTATACTAATTATATTCCAAATTGCACAACTCAATCAAATCTGATTAGTTCCCAAAATTCCCTAGCGATCCTAATTAACCCTAACTAATAACATGCTATTGTTATATTATTAATTAGAGAAGAAAGAGGGAGAATTATGAACATTCATTAAGCTCATGAACCTCAAATTAATCATAATATGGAATTACCACATGCAAGGTCTTATCAAACTACTCCTCCATGAATGGAGGATAAAAGCTCATAATGATATATAAGCAGAAAATAAATAGATATGAAATTAAAGAAGAACCCGAATAAAATAAACTCGAAGAAACGGAACTGTACATGAAAGAACTCGAACAATAATGCGAGAGATCCAATCAAGCTTGAGAAAATAACTATTCTAGGCAATGCTAACAAAGACCTAAGGTGCTGGACAAATACATAAAAACTGTAGAAAAAAATTGATCTGAAGAGTAGAGTATGAAGTTGTGTGTCTCTCCTTCATCCTATGTCCATTTATAACCTCAAATGGTCCAAAAAAGTCTGTGGAGGTGAGAAATTGCGATTAGACTCACGTTGCGACGCTGTGGACGTGCTATAGTGACATAGAGTAAAACATGCGCTCTAGCGCCCTAAATGCGCTCCAACGCCCTAAACGCGCTCTAGCGCCTTGCAGTGCTGGAAATGTACTACAACGAGCTTTCGAAGCTTCCTTGCTCCCCACTCCACTCTGTTCTTCCTTTCTTATCCCCTTTCGCGCCACTTTTCTCACCAATACCTGATTACCTATGATTCTAACAACTCAAACACGAGACGTTAAGTTCATAGGTTACTCGAGATAATAAAAAGTCATTCAAAATGATGCCTTAAATTACATATTTCACAACTTAGTGGCAAAGAGGACAATGTGCAAATTATATTATCTAAACATTAAAATCACACATTTTTAGGATGCATTTGTTCAATTATGGAATAATGAAATGGGGTATGAAGCCCTTCTATCAAGTGGAGATGGTAAATGCGGTGGTAGTAGTGTTGGTGAAGGTAGGGATAATGGTGACAGTATGGTGTGGTGGCAGTGACGGTGGTGGTGCTCGACAACAAATAAATGTGCAAGAAAAATTGTAACAAAGTAAATTCACAAAAATGAAAATTTGTAGTTAAATTCGCAATAACTAAATTTGTAGATAAATTTGCAATAAATAAATTTGCAGCTAAATTCGTAGTAAACTATTTACTAGAAAATCCACATCAAAGCAAAGTCACAGCTAAATTCGTAACAAAAAAGTTTGTAGCTAAATCCACAACAAACTATTCGTAAGAAAAATCTGCAACAAAACAAACTCAACTAAATTCGTAGCAAAGAGAATTCACAATAAAACTTGCTGCAAAGTAGTTTGCACAAAAATCTACAACAAAACAAATTCACAATAAAATCCGCAGCAAAATTATGTCGCAATGAAATCGGCAGCAACGTAGTTCGCAAGAAAATTCATAACAAAATAAATGCATATTAACAATAAACTTTGTTTTTTTCTCGAAAAAGACATGATTATAACTTGTAAAAAAAATATCATTAATCTAATAAGTCATTTTTAGTGAAAAAACAGAAAGTCATAGGTTACAAAAATTGAAATTTATCAAAAAGCATTTTTGAGTGAAAATTCAATACTATAGCCTACCAAAAATGAATATCAACGATAAACTTTGTTTTTCAAGACAAAGACATGACTATAGCACATGAAAGATGAACAATAATCTAAGAAATCATTTTAAGTGAAAAATAGAACGTCGTAGACTATAATAATTGCAATTGATGGAAAATCATTTTTTAGTGAAAATCTAAGGTAGCCTTTGAAAAATGCATATTAACGATGAAAAAGTTTCACAAAAAAACATAGCTATAACTTATGAAATATGACCGTTAATCTAAGAAGGTCATAGGATATGAAAATTGCAATTTACCGAAAATCATTTTTGAATGAAAATACAAGGTTATAGCTTACAAAAATGCATGTTAATGATAAACTTGCTTTTCACGAAAAGACATAACTATGAACTATGAAAGATGACCATTAATTTAAGAAGTAATTTTTAGTGAAAAATAATAGGTCATAGGCTAGACAAATCGCAATTTATCAAAAATCATTTTTGAGTCAAAATCAAAGGCTAGCATTCAAAAAATGCATATTAATGATAAAATTTGTTTTTCACGAAAAAGACATGGATATAGCCTATAATAAATGATCAATAATCTAAGAAGTTATTTTTATTGAAAAAATGAATGGACATAGGTTACGAAAATTGCAATTTAGTAAAAATCTAAGGCTATAACCTATGAAAAATACATATTAATGATAAACTTTATTTTTCATGAAAAAAGACTTGGCTATAACCTATGAAAGATAATCGTTAATCTAAGAAATATTTTTGAGTGAAAAATAGAAGGTCATATCTGCGGTAATCGCCATTTACCAAAAATAATTTTTGAGTGAAAATTCAAGGCACCTTTAAAAAATCTATATTAACGATAAACTTTATTTTTCATGAAAGAGACATGCCTATAGAAAGATTATTGTTAATCTAAGAAGTAGTTTTTAATGAAAAATAGAGGCTACGAAAATTTAAATTTACCAAATATCACTTTTGAGTGAAAACCTCAAGGCTATAATTTTCGAAAAATGCTTATTAACGATAATCTTTATGTTTCATGAAAAATACATGGCTATAGTATATGAAAGATGATTATTAATCTAAGAAGTCATTTTTAGTGAAAAATAGAAGGACATAGGCTGCGAAAATTGCATTTTACCGAAAATCATTTTTGAGTGAAAATCCAATACTATATAGCCTTTGAAAAATATATTATACGATAAACTTCATTTTTTGGAAAAAGAAAGACATGGTTATAGCCTATGAAAGATGATCATTAATCTCAGAAGTCATTTTTAACAAAAAATAGAAGGTCATAGCCAAGGAAAATTAAAATTTACCAAAAATTATTTTCGAATGAAAATTCAAGGCTATAGCGTTCGGAAAATGCATATTAACGATAAACTTTATTTCTCACAAAAAATACATGACAATAATCTATGAAAGATGATCATTAATTTCAAAAACCATTTTTAGTGAAAAATAAAAGATCATGTGGTACGAAAATTGGAATATATCAAAATCATTTTCAAATGAAAATCAAAGGCTTATAGCATTGAAAAAATGCATTTTAATGAAAAACTTTGTTTTTCACAAAAAAGACATGGGTATAACCTGTGAAAGATGAAAATTAATCTAAGAAGTCGTTTGTAGTGAAAAATAGAAGGTTATATGCTACATAAATTGAAATTTATCGAAAATCTTTTTTGAGTGAAGATCCAAGGCAACCTTCGAAAAATGCATATTAACGATAAACATTATTTTTCACAAAAAGACATGACTATAGCCTATGAAAGATGATCATTGATCTAAAATGTCAATTTTAGAGAAAAATGGTTATAGGCTATAGAAATTTCATTTTAGCAAAAATCATTTTTGAGTGAGAATCCATTACTTTAATGCTTGTTAACGATAAAGTTTATTTTTAACAACGAATACCAGGCTATTGCTTATGAAAAATGACCATTAATTTAAGAAGTTTTTTTTGTGAAAATTAGAAGGTTAAGGCTATACAAATTATAATTTACCGAAAATCATTTTTAGTGAAAATTTAAGGGTAGAACCTACAAAAAATACATATTAATGATAAACTAAGTTTTTCTACAAAAAGATATGACTATAACCTAAAAAATATAACCATTAATATAAGAAGTCATTATTTGTGAAAAATAGAAGGTCATAGGCTATGAAAATTGAAATTTATTGAAAATAAATTTTAAGTAAAAATTCAAGGCTAGCCTATGAAAAATGCATAATGCATATTAATAATAAACAATATTTTCTAGAAAAAGACATGATTATAACCTATAAAAGATGACCATTAATCTAAATAGTCATTTTTAGTGGAAAAATATAAAGTCATAGGCCACAGAAATTGCAATTTACTGAAAATCATTTTTGAAATAAAATCTAAGGGTATAACATTCGAAAAATAGAAGATCATTGACTACGAAAATTGCAATTTATTGAAAATCTTTTTGTGTCAAAATCCAAGGCTCCTTCAAAAAATGTATATTAACGAGACTTTGTTGCTCACAAAAAAGACATGGCAATAGTCTACGAAAGATGACCGTTAATCTAAGAAATCGTTTTTAGTAAAAAAATAGAAGATCATAGGTTACAAAAATCACATTTTAGCAAAAATCATTTTTTTTGTAAAAATCCAATGTAGCCTTCAAAAAATGCATTTTCGATAGTCTTTTTGTTGCTCGCAAAAAAGACATGACAATAGCATGTGAAATATGATCATTAATTTAAGAATTCATTTTTAATAAAAAAATAGAAGGTTATAGACTACGAAAATTGAATTTTACCAAAAATCATTTTTGATTTTTGGTAAAAATCCAAGGCTTTATATCATTTGAAAATTGCATATTAATGATAAACTTTGTTTTTCAAAAAAAGACATGACTATAGCCAATGAAAGATGACCATTATCAAATTTAGTGAAAAAAGAAGGTCATAAGCTATAAAAATTTCATTTTAGCAAAAATCATTTTTGAGTAAAACTTCATTGTTATAGTGCATATTAACGATAAAGTTTATTTTTAACAAAAAAGACGATGCTATAACCTATGAAAAATAGTCATTAACCTTAAAAATCGTTTTTAGTGAAAAAGACAAGGTCATAGGTTAGTGAAAATCCAAGGCTACATATAGCATACGAAAAATGCATATTAACGATAAACTTTATTTTTCATGAAAAAATCACGAGGATAGTCTATGAAAGATGACCATTAATCTTAGAAGTCGATTTTAGTGAAAAATAGAAGGCCAAAGACTAAGGAAATATTAATTTACCGAAAATCATTTTCGAGTAAAATTCAAGGCTATACCTACGAAAAGTGCATATTAACAATAAATTTTTTTTTACCAAAAGTCATGGCTATAGCTTGTGAAAGATGGCTATTAATTTAAGAAGTCGTTTTTAGTGAAAAATAGAAGGTCATAATCTACGACTATGACAATTTACCGAAAATCATTTTTAAGTGAAAATCTAAGGCTAACCTTGAAAAAATGCATATTAGCAATACACTTTGTTTTTCTCGAAAAAAAACATGACTATAGCTTATAAAAGATGATCATTAATAAAAAAAGTCACGTTTAGTGAAAAAAATTTAAGGTTAGACTATGAAAATTGTAACTTATCAAAAATTATTTTTGAGTGAAAATTCAATGCTATATATGTCGAAAAATGGATATTAAGTATAAACTTTATTTTTTACGAAAAAATACATGGTTATAACATATGAAATATGACATATAATCTAAGAAGTCGTTTTTAGTAAAAAATAGGAGGTTAGAGACTACAGAAATTGCATTGTAGCAAAAATTATTTGAGTGAAAATCTAATGTTATATATAGCTTTCGAAAAATGCATAGTACCGATAAACTTTGTTGTTCATGAAAGCCTTCAAAAATGCATATTAATGATAGACTTTGTTGCTCACGAAAAAATATGACAATATAACCTATGAAAGATGAACATTAATCTAAGAAGTCATTTTTAGTGAAAAATAGAAGGTCATAGATTACAGAAATTGTAATTTACTGAAAATCATTTTTGAGTGAAAATTCAAGGTTAACCTTCGAAAAATGCATATTAATAATAAACTTTATTTTTCACCAAAAAGACGTGGCTATAACCTATCAAAGATGACATATAATCATTTTTAGTGAAAAATAGAATGTCATAGGCTATAGAAATTGTATTTTAGAGAAAATCATTCTTGTGTGAAAATCCAAGGTGTCTTCAAGAAAATGTATATTAATGATAATCTTTGTTGCTCACGAAAAAGACATGGCAATAATGCACGAAAGTTGATCATTAAACTAAAAAGTCTTGAAAAATAGAAGGTCATAAGCTATGAAAATGGTAATTTACCGAAAGTCATTTTTGAGTGAAAATCTAAAGTTATAACATTCGAAAAATGCATATTAATAATAAACTTTGTTTCTCATGAAAAAGACATGGTTATAGCCTATGAAATATAATCGTTATCAATTTCAGTTAAAAATAGAAAGTCATAGGCTACAAAAATTGAATTTTAGCAAAAAATCATTTTTGAGTGAATTTTCATTGCTACAATACACATTAACGATAAAGTTTATTTTTAACCCAAAAAAAAGACAAGACTATAGTGTATGAAAAATAACATTAATCTTAAAAGTTTTTTTTAGTGAAAAAGAGAAGGTTGTAGGGTATAGAAACTGCAATTTACCAAAAAATCATTTTCGAATGAAAATTCAAGCCATAACCTATGAAAAATGCATATTAACGATAAACTTTATTTTTTACGAAAAAATGGTTATAGCCTACGAAAAATGACCATTAATCTAAGAAGTAGTTTTTAGTGAATAGGTCACAGACTACGAAAATTGTACTTTACTGAAAATTTTTTTGTATGAAAATCGAAGGCTAATAATTAACTTACAAAAAAATGCATATTAATGATAAACTTTATTTTTTCACGAAAAAGACATGATTATAGCCTATAAAACATTACTATTAATCTAAAAAGTCATTTTTAGTAATAAATAGAAGACCATAGAATACGAAAAATTGTAATTTGCCGAAAATTATGTTTGAGTGAAAATCTAATGCTATAATATCAACGATAAATTTTATTTTTTTTTATGCAAAAGACACTACTATAACCTGCGAAAGATGATAATTTATCTAAGAAATCATTTTTAATGAAAAATAGAAGGTCATGGGTTACGACAATTGCAATTTAGCAAACATCTTTTTTGAGTAAAAATTCAAGGCTATATATAACCTTCAAAAATTTATTTTAATGCTAAACTTTATTTTTCTCGAAAAAAACATGACTATTATGAAAAATGACAATTAATATAAGAAGTCGTTTTTAGTAAAAAAAAATAGAAGTCATAGGTTATGAAAATTGAAATTTACCAAAAATCATTTTTTTAGTGAAAATCTAAGGTTTATCCTTCAAAAGATGCATATTAGCAAAAAAAATTATTTTTCATGAAAAAAATGATTATAACCAATAAAAAATGATCATTAATCTAAGAATTTATTTTTAAGTAAAAAATAGAAGATTATAAATTATAAAAATTAAAATTTATTAAAAATTATTTTTGAGTGAAAATCTATAGTGAGAACCTTCACCTATGTTACAACGCTAACAAAAACTGATGATTAATTACAAGTGATTTTGGGTATATCAAAGGTATTCATCACCGATATCCGTAACTAATCTGCTTGGAATATCCCAACTCACAAGCACCGGTAGAAGTCGAAATTACTTTTGAATAAACTAAAATTACTTTTGCGAAAAGTATTGAAGTTCTCCTTAAGTTACATTCCTTTAAACGAAAAGTAATTTTGAGACGAAATTTTACTGTTATCCGTGTATACATAACTATTTGCTTACCGCCTTCAATTTCTTTTTGCCAATTACGTCTCTTACCACACCCTTTTTAGCGTTTATTTTTTGATATTCCTATCATAGCCTTATTAGTAATCATGTTAAACTTTTCTCTATGGTTGCACTTATATTTCAAATATGCAATTAATAGTTGTGCTTATTTAATATCAAATATAAAAAGTTTTTTTTTAATTTAACAAATTTCGAATGACGTCAACCTATAAAATCAAGTTCATGCTAATAAACATTTTTAAAATCATTTAAATTTATTAAAAATATTAATATGTTTTCAAATGATTTAATAATGTTAATTAAAATTATTTAAAATGTTTTTTAAAAATAAAAAAATATTTTTTAATCAAATCCATATTGTTTAAAATAAAAATATTATTTTAAAAATGTGTTTTACGAACTAAACAATACTAAAAACATTATTTACCGATTATTTAAACTCGTAACTCCAAAAATTTCTCAAAACTTAAACCTATAATTAACGAGTAAAAAATTGTAATAAAATAAAATTTAAATAACTCGTCAAGTTATATCAAACAAACTAGTCAATTTAAATTCAAACAAAATTTAATAACTCTAAATTTAGACTTTGATATATATTGCTAAATATTTATTATTTTTTATTAGATGTCTATGATATAATGTATTAGTAACATCATGTATACTTTTTTTTCATGAAGATATTTATATTTTCAAAATACTTACTAAATTGCTACTATATATGTTTTAATTTATTTTGAGGTGTGGAAAGACTGAAGCGCATAAGAAAAAACATAACAAATCTCTTATGCAAAAACCATTGATATTATACATGATCCTCAGTGCCTGCATCCAATTAAATATTTTTACGTGTATAAATATGTATTTAATGTTATTCATTTCTTTATTAATAATATTTTTCATCTATTTTAAAATATTTATTTATCTGTTTAGTTGGATACAATTAATTTTTTTTTAATTATACAATTAACATTTTAGATTGAGTAACGATGAAAATCAATATATACCCAATCACGTAAAATTTTGAGAAAAAATAATCCATTTCAATTGCTACTTTAGTTTAGTAGCTCTTTTTCTTCTTTATATAGTAAAAATAGCAATAATATTATTTGTACATAAAAAAATATTAACACATGTGTACACTCATACAGAGAAATAAATATTATAAAATAAAAAAGTAAACATTACAAAATAAAAAATAAACATTATTATTGAGCATATATACATTGACATACATGTGTTTGATAATAATTCTTTATATATTTGTGTATACAAATATAATGTTTAATATTGTTCATTTATGTGTTTGATAATATTTATTTATTTTATAATATTTATTTTTTATTTTATAATATTTATTTCTCTAAATGCATTTCATTAATTTTTATACTCTCGGGAGTGAAAAAATAATTTGTACGAGTTTTTAACCTGTTTGATTAAGATGTCTTATTGTCATGTTCTACCATTGCAAAACATAATTATAACTGCCCACCGAATTTCCTTTTGCCCTTTCTTGGTCTCTCATTTCTCCCATTTTTAAATTATTTTTCGCTAGTTTTGTGTATAATGTGTACTTGTGCTGCTGCCTTTACCTGCCATCTTAATTATTTAACTAACTACTTAATTATTAATTAATTTATTAATGTCTTAATTAATTAATTAATGCTGCCTCTGGTTTTTCCTCCCTACCCTTCCCTTCTTCCCCCGTTCCATTCTCTGTCTCTGTCTCTCTCTCTCTCTCTCTCTCTCTCTCNAGGGCCCTTTTTTTTTTTTGGCTCTGCTTTGAATCTCGCGGTAAAATTCGCATTATTTATATATTTATTTATTTATTTATCTCCTGTGATGTGTTACACCCAAATTGTGCTCTAGCTCTGAAAACCTTTCCCCACTTAATGTTGGAATTTTTGGATTACCTTTATTTTGTTTTGACGTCACTGTGATTTGTTGATTTTTCAGGTGCTGAATTATCGATCACGAAGCTTTGATTAAAGGTCCTCTGGAATTAAATTACACAATTTTCGGTTTTGGCAGTTAGGGTGGTGGTTTTGATTGTGAAGAAGGTACACTGCATGTTTGAGTATTAAGGAGTGGGGTTCCTCTGCTCTGCCGTGGAGGGGACCCGTGGCAGAGGTGCTTGTGATAAATTTGTTGTTGGAGTTGGAGGGTTGTTGTGAAAAATTGGGTGTTGAATTTCTGGGGAAATGTTTGCTTCAGTAGCTGAGACAGGATATGAGGGTAGGGGAGTTTCAGGACCCATTTTGATTCCAAAGCGGTTTGTCTGGCCTTATGGGGGAAGAAGGGTATTCCTAACTGGTTCTTTCACAAGGTAGGAAGTTGAATTATTGAATTGTTTAATTAACTAGATGTGAAGATGTGATTGTCTTTGTATTTGATACTTGTATATGTACAGATGGTCAGATCATATACCCATGTCTCCAATGGAAGGATGCCCTGCAGTATTTCAAGTTATTTGCAGCTTAATGCCGGGACATCATCAGGTTATTTGGCCTCTTTGAATTTGGCAAAATAAACCTGAGGAAATAATCTTAGTATGATGAAACTTTTAAATCATTCATGTGCCATCCGAATGCACATCATTCTCCTCGAAGATCAGAGTAGGGGGGCGAGATCACTGAGTTGTTTTTGCCCATGTTGCAAGAAAAAATGAAAACCAAAAGGAGGAATCTGCTTGTTATTGAGTTACTTATAAATTCGACCGATCAAGATTTAAATTTAGAACTTGCAGAAACAGATAAGGAGCTTCATGATAATTATCAACTTTCATTAGGAGTTTTTTTTTAATCACTTTATGACCATATTCACGGGTAAAAATTGGCATAGCCTTCAAAATAAGACATAAGTGTTGTCTCGTCCCCTTTGGAGTCATAATGAGGAGTGAACAAGCAACCTTCATGACACACACATCCGACATGTGTCCTAAAATTCATTTTTTTTTCTGGCTCAGACACGCGTATGACACTGTCCAAACATGCATCTTTGCTATGAAATAGCAAGTATTGATACATGGCATATATCTATAATGTTCCATATATTTGTGCTTCATAGTATATATGATACTTATGTTAAGTTCTACCAAATTTTATACTGTTATATTCTCCCTCCCTTTCATAATCAGTGTCCATTTTTAACTTTTAGGTTCATCTTTGACTCAATGTATCTGGATACAAGATGTACCTAAAGGTAAAAAATGGACACTTATTACAAAAGGGAGTACTCATTTTCATCATTCAGTTTGTATAGATCATTTCTTGAGAACTAATGTCCTTATTGTGGGAGCTCCAAAATTTTGATTACTAGATTAGGGATATTTAGTGGGCTCTTAATTTGTCCTATCATGTTAGAAACATCAAATAGGATAGAACTTATATGCTCACATTTCTGCCATATCTAAATTCAGATAAGTTAAGTTTTGTTAAGACACTCTGTATTGACTTATGGTGTTAAAAGAGAACTTTGTCATAATAGGTAGATACATTCAGTTTATCTATGATGTTTTTTTACTTTTAATCTTTCACAATCTATGTAATGTTGGTATATTTAATATAATCTGCCTATTTGGTATAATATCTGACATTTTAGGGAAATATATTGAAATACATCTAATTCTAAACATAATGTAACAAATATATGTGATTCATACTGACCAGATACTATTGTTTCCAATTATGTGCAGTATAAATTTAATGTGGATGGTGTGTGGCGGCATGATGAGCAGCAGCCGTGTGTTAGTGCAAACTATGGATTAGTGAATACTATTTATTTACGGCAAGAACCAGATATTTTACCTGCCATATTAAGTTCTGAAACACCCGTTAGATCCCACATGGAGGTTGATAATGATGTCTTTGGACATGTGGTAAGTTCCCTCTCCCTTCCCATTTTTGTTCCCCTTTTGCTGTCGCATATAGTTTTGTGTTTGGGTAGTATTCTAATTGACATAAGAGCACGAGTCCAACATTGGCTGTGTCACATATTTCCATTTAAAGTAGAGGCACTCCGCTCTTAACAGCCTGGCTTGTGGGAGTGGTCTCACCTCTACATCACTAATACTATGTTATAGGTCTTTAAGGTCAGTCTGATTATCACTGTCTTCAAAGTGTAGCTTTGTTTCCTTCTGGAAAAAGGTGAGGATCTACCTGCATGTTTCTCCTTCCAACTAAAAAAAATAAGGCTATTCTCTGCCTGGGAATTTGTAGGTGAATCCACTGACAAAATAACAATTGTGACTGTAAATCCCTCTTTAATAAATTACTGAAGTCAGTTTGTTGTAAGGTAAGATTTATCTGCTAGTTAGAAGAAATATGGATGATCAGTTTACTTTAAAGTGACTTCTTTCTTTGCCTTGTTCCTTGTAACATAGTGGCATTGGGAAAGAGAATCATCAGAAAGGAAAAAATGATTCATGCTGGATTCTTTCTAACCTCTAAAGATGTTTCTTTTTTCATAAATATGAAAAATAAAATTGATGCTGAAAAGTCTTAAATCTTATAATCTTTTTGCCTTGAATATAAAACAGCTTCCTCTTGTGCTATAACTCATCTTATTTCAAATGAGGTCAGATTTCATGCCATAATCCTTATATTGTTAAACTTTATGTTACGCTAAATTAACTACCTGACTTATGAATTTTATCAGGAAGCTAATTCAAGTATGTCAGTGCCTGATCTGGAAGTGTCTCGCCACCGCATATCTGCATTCTTGTCTACACATACTGCTTATGAGTTGCTTCCAGAGTCAGGGAAGGTTTGAATACTTTTCCCTTCTCAAGTTTTTTTATGTCATCATTCAACAAGAATTTGAGACTTACTTGGTGTTAGCTCATTTGTCTTTTTTGGTTTATTATAATTGCAGGTAATTGCCTTGGACATAAACTTACCAGTTAAGCAAGCATTCCATGTGCTTTATGAACAGGTATTTCTCTCTTTCCATGAGAGCACACACCCATGCCCATGGAATGTATGTCCATTTACATGGCTGGTTATTACCTTACATGTATCTGTTGTAACTTTATCTGCTTTCAGGGCGTATCAATGGCTCCTCTATGGGATTTTTGCAGGAGCCAGTTTGTTGGAGTCCTTAGTGCAATGGACTTTGTTCTAATGTTGAAAGAGGTTTGTGGAGAATAAAATGTTTATGCAACTCTTCGATGCTAGTTTTTGGTAAAAGTCATGATATGTACCCTACAACTACAAGTAACTAGAGAAAAAAAAAGGAAAGTGAAAATTTTAATATTAGTAGCCGTTTTTATTCCCAAATTCACGTAAAGTTTAAAGTTATAATGAGGCAGATAACAAAGACTTGTTTTTTCCATGATTTTTAGTGACTGTGTACATTCATTCATGTTGCAAACTTTCAATGTATTTTTGCTTTCACAATCCCAGTATCATCATTTCATGCTAATGTTATACCATTTATGGAACTGGTATAAGTAAGATGTTTTAGGCTTGTACAAAATATTCTTAAGAGATATTTGTTAGGGAAAGGTCCTTGAAAACATTTTATAAAAAAAAAAGGTCCTTGAAAACATGTGTATTCTGGCATCCCTTTGATGCTTTGGTCCTTAGGTAATATATCTTCAAGTTCTTTCATTGTCAGATATGTGTGGTTCATATGTGCTCATGTACATTAATGTTGTAGTTGTCATGATCGTTTGATGCTAATCTTCAGTATCTGTGATTCATAACCTACTCTTATAGTGGACTGTGCGGTGCATATTTCTGTGTATTCATTAGTTGTGTGACAAGCGTAATTTCAGCTGGGAAATCATGGATCAAATTTGACTGAAGAACAACTTGAAACTCATACTATAGCAGCCTGGAAAGAGGGTAAATTACTACAACGCAGAACACTCGATAGTAATGGGGGATCATATCCTTGGCGTTTTGTTCATGTAAGTGCTTGAGTGCAATTGTGACAAAATTTTCATGTATCTAAGATATTCTTACAATTCCATATCTTTTTGGTAAGATTGTCATCTTTTCATGTAAGTTAGAGGGTTTGGGGCTGTAACTAGTAGGTTCTGATCATATTCAGGAATGTGTTTGCAACATGATTGATGAAAAGTTCTGGACATTTATATCTTGAAAAGACAATTAAATATAGGTATTTAACACTGGTACAATTGACTTTTTTTTTTTCGACAAAAAAGGCTTGGGTTCTCTTGGTTTAATTTACCTGGAAAAAATTGCATGATTTGGTTCATGGACTTTCATGCACTGGGGAAAATCATGCGTGTAAAATGTAAAACATGTGTGAATACAAAGTAGCAAGACATCATCTTATTTTAGAAATCATACTAGAGTTTAGAATCACAGGTTTATTTTAGTAGACATGTAGAAAGTGTCAAAAGTCAAAAAGGACTGGAATTGAACTCTTGAATCTTTTGTGATCGCCTGATTGGACTTCTTGCTTTAATCTTTGATCTCCAGGCTGGGCCTCATGAATCTCTAAAAGATGTGGCTTTGAAAGTTTTGCAAAACAATGTGTCAGCAGTTCCTATCATCCATTCTTCTCCGGATGATGGTTCATTTAATCAGCTGCTACATCTTGCTTCCTTGTCGGGAATACTAAAATGTAAGCTTCTGGATCAACTGGCTATAGACAATGGTTTGGAAGTTGGAACTAATAAATGTACCTAGTTTTCAGGTATATGCAGGCATTTCAAGCATTCATCTGGTTCTTTGCCCATTCTTCAACTGCCAATTGGTTCAATACCATTGGGTACATGGGTGCCTAAAGTTGGGGAACCAAATGGACAGCCACTTGCAATGCTTAGGCTAAATGCTTCTCTTGGTTCTGCTCTGTCGATGTTTGTTCAAGGTGATCATTCTTCTGTTTTAAAGTTGTCCAGGTGTTTGTTCTGGTTAGTTTCTGAGTTCTTCTTAATTTTTTTTTCATGAAAGTGGTTCAAGGAGATTCTTTCAAAGACTTAGTTGAATATGTAAAGTGAGTATCAACTCAGAAATGGAACAACAAATTGAAGGAGAGATTCTTATTTATGCATGGTGGTGCACCATTCATTTATGCATTGAATGAATAGAAACAGTGAGTGGTTTGACAGATATTTCAGGGTTGGACTCAAATCTGAATATGTCAAATCAATTTTAATTTTTATTGGTACAGTGTACAGAGCTGTACACCTTGTCTCACATCATGTTAATACAATTTTATTTTTTATTCCAAATTGTATGTTTCTGGACACATTAGACAAGATAGGATTAGAAACAAATGATTAGAGAGAAAGTTGGGGTAACACTTATCATGGATAAGATGGTAGAATCCCTGTCTTAGGTGGTTTGAACACATGAGGAGACGACTTGTAAAAGCCCCAGTAAGGAGAGTGGATTTAATGACGGGTAATTCATTAGCTAAAGGTAGCGGGAGACCTAGAAAAACCATAGAGGAAACGATTAGAAAAGATTTAGAAGTTAATGGTTTGCATGAAAATATGGTCCTTGATAGGGTACTATGGCGTCATATGATCTATGTAACTAATCCCGCATAGTGGGAAAATGCTGAGTAGTTGTTGTATTCCAAATTGTATGTTTCATTTCATTAATACATATTTATGATTGTTATTTTAATTTTAGGCAAGAGGGATAATATTTGGTGAATAGTTTTTCCCTTGCAAGGGGAATGGAAAACTTTGTAATCTGTGATTTAGTATGCAGTATTAGCAGTGTTGCTAAATTCAGAATAATTTCATATTACTTATTGTCTGGCTTTTGGTATCCTGTTTGAATCCACTTTCCCTTTGCAGCTGGAGTTAGCTCAATACCAATTGTGGATGGTAATGATTCATTGCTTGATATTTATTCAAGAAGGTAATATGTCTTCTGCAAGTCCATGTGTGTGTGATTCTCACAATTATACTTAAGGTTTCCTTGAGCGTTCATGAAATGTGCCTGCTATTTTCTTCAGTGATATTACTGCATTGGCTAAAGATAAAGCTTATGCTCGGATATCTCTTGATGAAATTACTATCCATCAGGTAATCACTACGTGATGGCTTTTGAAATTAAATATACATTTTTTTGGGTTTTGTTTGTTTGCAAAAACTGAAACTAAGTATTTGAACTTCATGGTTGTAGGCATTGTTATTGATACAAGATACAAATTCTCCTTATGGGCTTTACAATGGCCAGAGATGTCACATGTGTTTGAGGTCTGATTCGTTGCAAAAAGTGATGGAGCGCTTGGCTTATCCTGGTATTATCTTATTTACGAAGATGCTCATTTACCATAAAAAGCGTAGATTTTTTCTTAGATTTTGGGTCTCGACACAATGGTATGGTTGTTACCTTATGACAACTTGGAGGTCATAGGTTTCAATTCTGAAGATAGATTCTCCACTTGCGAAAGTGTGTCTGCATATAGTTATCCCACTCAGAACCCACTTGGCGGGAATCTTGTGCACTGGGGTGCCTTTTTTTTAATATCTATTTTTTCTTTTGCTCACTGATTTTCATCACTTGACAGGGGTTAGGAGACTTGTGATTGTCGAGGCTGGCAGCAAGCGCGTGGAAGGGATTATTTCATTAAGTGATGTGTTCAGATTCTTGTTAGGGTAGTTGGGAGATATTGGCCACCTTATATCATATGAAAGGGAATTGCAGTTTGGAAGGGACTCATTTGTTCAAATTGGCACTTGTCTTCTGAGCCATTCTCCTGCCTGCATTCCTGACCTGCTTTGCTTAACTTTAGAGTCTTTGGTTGGATGGGCATATTCGGCTTAATGCCCTCTTGGTTATTTTAGGATAGAAAAAAATGGGGACAGAAAATTCTGTAAATTTAGCATCAATTTTCTCCTATAAAAAACATCTTAACGGAAATAGTTTTCTCCACTGTGCCGGCACATATGCAATGGTTGTGTCCAGTGCTAACAGAAATCATGGAGAAACTTTGATAAAGGAAAAGAAAAGAGAAAAAGGAAGAAAAGTAATAGGAAAAACCTTGTGCACCCCATGATGTTGGTTCGTTGTAATTTAAGGTATTATTTTGGGATTTTACCTTTGTTTCTTCTGCTGGAAAGTTGATTTATGACTCGAGTGTTTGTAGAGCTGTCACTTACATTGTAGTGAAGGGTGGTGTTATATCTTCTTTTCTTAGATACTTAAATGGAATTATGGAAAGTATTGTACCGAAATTAGATGAAAGTATATTAATTTTAA
>QANU01001671.1:162966-311157 GCA_003254905.1 Nissolia schottii
TAAAAAAAAAAAAAAAAAAAAGGTGTCACATGTTCAATATTAGCAGATACAAAGCGTCTGCCCCACTAGTATTTAATAAAAAGCTTGAATATGAAAAGTACATGGACTCAAAGATTTAAAATTTAAACTCTCGAAAAGGCAATTATAAAAATTGTCTCAATTATAAATTGATAGTCTAGTTTACAGGGTTACATTTAAAAGTTGCATTAAGAGTGGGTTGTGACATATAATTATTTTTAAAAAATGTGCAATAAAACTTAAGTTTATATATTATAATAGGGATTTGTATCGGTTGATAATGTAAAAAGTTTTATATTGTCATTTAATTATGTGTAGTTATTTGAAAGACTTTTAAAATAGTGAAAAAAATATTCAACTAATTTTATTTATGTGTCACCATACAATTGAATGATAATGTAAAACTCTTTTACGTGAATACAAATCAATATCATTATAATAATGCACATAAAAAAATTTTATAATATTATAATGTCGTAAATTGATATTATGGTTAGAATCTATAAATATATAATTACGATATAACTAAGATAAGATAGAATGTGTATTTGAATAGATTATATTTAGAGGTGAACACAAGTCGGGTTGGACTGCCCGTGTTTTTTCATTTAACTTATTTTTTATAATAAAAATATGTTTTTTTAATTAAAAATATATATTATCTGCATAATTGTGTATTTGTGTATATCCATGTCTCTCCTTTCTTTTTTGTCAACATGGACTTCAGAGCCTCTGCGTCACCATTGCATTGTGACACATGTCTGCTAGTGATTCCCCTAGTAATTCTAAAGATGTTTCGACCTACGCCCATTTCCTGAAATGGTGCGAGCAAAACTCTCGCTCCACTGCATCTATTCCGCACACGGGTAATTCATTTGGTTGTTTTAATATTGATTAGGAGTGAGTTCCTACTTGCTACACTAACAGTTTGGTTTCTCAGAGATATACCGTGGCTAAAGGAAAAACCGAAAAAAAAAATGTTCATATCTGCTGTCCTTATAGCCGAAAGCATGTCATGGGCAGAAATCAACGGATTGTCATGAGCGGCATCCGGTTATATTACAATCTATTCATAAATGTGTTCTACTTTATATTTTTCAAGTCTCAAGCAAATGCAATCCAAAATCAGAAATAAGTAGCTCTTTTAAAATTCAAAATCCTACATGAAAAAATCACATATCAAGATACTAATTTATAATCCCTTTAATTTCCTAAAATATTGTCATTTAATTCGAAGGTTGATATTTGTATCGAGAGACAAACAGCTGTATGAAACTCAATTCAAGCAAAATTCTAATCCGGGCCGGATAATGGGTGCTTTAGCTTATGTTAATGCTAAAACGAACACCCCAATTCCAGAGCTGCTCTGTTCTATAGCTAAATTTTTTATTATTTTAGATACAAAGAAAGAGATTACAACACTTGGGTGGTCATTACATTTTCACTATTTCCAGCGCTTGACCCGGCTGACCTGATAAAGCCATAAATTACAAGGTTGGCTAGGAACTTTTATGTGATCTGAAGCAATACTTCAGCATTCCTATATACAGCAACTCGAGAAAAGATATTTCGAAAAAAAAAAAAGTCAAGTAGGGATGAGAGCTAAAATTTGGGTCTTGATTCTTCCCATGCACATTTGAATTTCTCTGTAAATAGGAAGATTTTGGGGACAGCATGGATGCAGGGTAGTAACAGCAGAATCTAATATCTGAGCCACGTCAGCTGGAGGATATTGTCGTTCAGTACAAGTCTGCAAGTTGAAGAACATCAATTAAGAATCTGGTTAGTATTCTCCAGGTCCAAAACATGCTGATAAACAGTATCCTTTGAAAGGCAAGATGTGCTCTCAAAACCTCTTGGAAGCATTTTCGTTGCCAGTGTTAGGTTCTAGTCTTGAGTGTGACAAGGAAGATGTCTTAACACAATAACATAGGGAAGTGGAAAGTTTAATGGCTTAATTACCTGTATCATGATCAATGTAGCAACACAGGAAGTGATGAGCTCCGAAGGAATTTGAGTATCAATTTTGTCAGAATCATGATGCAATTTTGGACCAGGTGCATCATTGGGTAAAGGCTCAGATGAAGAGCAAATTGACCGACTGTGGTAATCGAAACTTCCATTCACTTGCTCTTGGGACCTCATCACAGGTAAGGGAGAGTTGGTGGCCAACTGCTGATAATCGATAGAATCCAATACCTGCCCAATCCTCATGAAAGCATCTTCGCCTTCCTTCATTGAAGCCAATGCCTGAATCATAACATCAAATGTAGTTATTATAAACTTGTAGCCGGAGGCAACACTAAGCAATTTTTCTGATGTTATGTGTTCCACCATAGTTCAGAGCTTATGAATAAATCATTAGTTCATTACATCTGGCTTTACATCTAGTTGCGTCATTTTCAGATTACGGCTTAAACTAAACAACAAATCATGGAAATGGATTCTCTCAAGTGAATTTTTTATCATGTGAGGTCAACTGTGACCTCTCACCATTAATTGAAGAGGTATAACTAATACATGACATAAGCAATAAAGATATTAATGATGAGTCACACTTGACTTCACATTGCTTTGAATTAACGTGGCATTATTGGATCAAGATCAACGAAAATAATTTGCAGGTATGTAAACAAGCACAAGTGTCCTTGTATCACCAAATTAAGGACAGAAAACAATGTTTAAATCATTTTATATATACACAGTGAATGCAAAAGCAGATGGGCACAGAATTCAAGGTCCTTCATACCTGAAATGCAGCATCCACCATGGCATGTGCCTTGAGCCTGGATCCTTTAATAATTTCAATGACAGTTGATCCTAACTCTTGACCAAGAAAACTATCCATCGTACTGGAAAGGCCATCATGAACATTCAAAATTGCTTCGGGCTTCATCCATGGTGGCATAGTGTTTCCGGTGTAAGTATTTCGTTGCCTCAAATGAAGCAGAGCATTAGAAACCTGAAAATGGAATTACCAATCAAAAGTTGTTTCAATGCCAATGGTATAATGTTATAGTAACAAATAATAATCCATGGAAGCCACATGCCTGTTCACTGGCTTCCTTTAGCTGTACAAGTACCGTGGCGTAATGCTTCTTGAAAGCCTCTGAATCTTTATAGCAGTCAGAGTCATTTTGGTTCTCCAATATGTCATTATTGGCATTTTTAAGTTCCATTAGCAGTTTCTCCTGAAATAGTGCCCCAAAAAAGTCAACAAACTCACAAATAACCAAGTAAAATTTACATATAAAGACAGATGAATCCAAAATAGGCACTAACAAAGCACCTACATAAACATCATATAGGGGAGAGAAATTTTAACAGTTTCCAAATAACAGTGCAAAAACAAGCATTCATTTATCCGCATAAAAACCTTTTTATCTAGAGCACGAGTTAGCTCAGAGAGGGCGTGTATGTCAGCTTCCTTAGTCTGATGATCTGTCACTCTGCATGGTTGCGTACACACTGTTTGTTGAGTATAGAGTTGATCAACAATAGCAGCCTTTGTTAGGGCAATGGAATGGTAATCATTTCCCTGTAAGATATTTAGTGAAACAAAATTAATGTTTGGGACACACAAAGTGAAACTGGGACAGCCAGCCTACACGAGAGCACATGGAATACAACAGAACAAACACTACACCATAATGGTTTTCCTCTAGGAAGCACCAACACTTACAAAATAGTTATCGTTCCGGTGTCAAACATGTACCCAATCAAATATTGGTACTTTTATACAACTTCGTATTTCTAGCATATATCTTTCAAATATTTTTTGAATTTGTACCAACACAATTCTAATTAATTCTAATTAGATGTACATTTTTCTTAATATTATACTAATGATACTGTTTATCCTAACCTTGTATCCTATAGTTTTTAGAATTATCAGTATCGACATGATAGAGCTTTCTACCTTGTATCCATGTCCAGACTATGTATCTATGCTTTCTGGTTTTTTACTTTAGCGGATTTTAAAGAGACCAAAAGCAATGAGTGATTAAACTCATGCAGTTAATTATATCATTGAGAGACAATGGGATTATTGAAAGGTATTCCATTAGTCAAACAAAGTAAATAATTTATTAGTAAATATAGATTTACCCTTCAAACTGCTAATTGTATGGTGTTGATAAAAAAAGAAATAACAATACAATTTGCAATGAAAATAATAATTTATTGGAATCCCTACCCTGCTAAACTTAGTAAGCAAAAATACTAAGAGATTAGATATAAATGGAATACACAAAAGAAGTTATAATCACTGAAATCTTATTTTGGAGGGAAGGGTTGGGAATGTGGGAGCAAAGAGGAACAGCCATATATCCATGTATCATCAAGTACACAGTATTGGCTAATGATAATTGTACACTGATCCTTGTTATTGATAGGCAGTCTAACCTTTCCCTGCTTAGCCAAAGTACTTATAGCGGCGGGTGCCTTCTCCAAAGGGCTATTTGAAGAGCATGTCACACACCCCCCACCCCCAACACTTGAATTTCCATTCATTTGTGGTTCTTTACTCATATAAGGGACTTTGCCAGCACCAATCTGCCTCCTCAGAGCTTCTGGCATATTGTCCAATGGGTTCAAAGGCATGCAATCAACGTCCTGCACCCAAAATTCCACTCATTAAAAAGGCCCAAGAAAATGTTAAAACTACTTTTGATTTCAAAAATGACAAAACATATTGCCCATTTTCTTCCATTCAGACAAAGAGTATTAGATTTTTTATTTACAGCATGTGGCATAGAAAGCTTCTTCATATACAGCAAGGAAGAAAATTTTGGTCTTGTTTCAAACCAACACTTGAAGAATGGCCATAATATTTCACAAATAAGCATAATTACAAGATATAATGTTACCATGACAAATTCAACACCCAATTCAGGAAGGTCAAACTGAACCCTGCACTTGTCATGGTCAACTGTGAGCACGCTTCCATCATGAATCTCTCTTGTTTTTGGATGAAGAGCAATTACTCGTTGTCCAACATATAAAGGTTTAGCTAAATCTGTTGGAAGTCCATCTCTGACACCAGTCCGTAGTTCAGTGTAATGCTTCCTAACAGATTCCCGATACTGTTCAAGTTTTTGTCTCTCTTCACGAAGAAAGTGTTCAGAAAACCTGCGAGGTTTGCCAAGGGAACTGTAGAGACAAGTAAAAGCAGTGTCAAATGTTATTTCCTATTATATACTTCACTGTTCACAAATTCCAGCAATAGATCTGCTAGCCAAAGCCGATCATACCTTTTTATAACACTCCACTCAATACGAGTTAGTCTTGGGATATTCCCTAGACCAACATGATTTAGGTACTCCATGAACTCCCGTTTGGAAAACCATGGATAATCAATTGCACTGTAAAACCATTCGAAAGCACACCACCTGCGAACTGTGTAAGATGACAAGCAACTAGAAAGCTTTTCCTGCAAGTAACAATTTTAAGAAAAAAATCTTAATGCCCCTCCAAGCTTCAGAACACAACTTAAAATTAGGACAAGACTTGTATCAAGCTTTTTTTAATCCATTTAATCCAATTCTAAAATCAAGTGAGAACATGTGGATATTTGAGTAACTTGAAAGTTACTCATCTCAAGAATAATGCAATGCACACATGTCCTCATTTGATTTTATATTATTTTTTGTATAAAAGTCATCATCTAATTTTATAATTGGATGAAATGGATATAAGGAACTTGATCTAAGTTTTTCTGCTAAAAACATGTAGATTGTTCACTGAATAAATAATTTTTCTTTAAAGTTAGTTGTTAGAAAAATAGGTAGTTTTTTTGAATGTTTGAAAATAGGTAGTTTTAACAAATTGTAACTGCATGTTTAAAGAGCAGTTAAAGAGGGTATAATAGGCAGATTTTAAATGTGAGCAAATGACAGTTTTTTTGGCTCGGCAGCTTTATAATAGTAAAGAGAAGCTAGCTTTTAAAAATAGGTAGTTATTGTTAGAAAAATAGGTATTTTTTTAAATGTTTAAAAATAGGTAATTTTTACAAATTACAAATTGTAATTGCATGTTTAAAGAGCAATTGACAAATTTAAAATGTGACCAAATGACAGTTCTTTTCGACTCAGCGGCTTTATAATAGGAAAGAGAAGTTAGCTGTTACATACCCAACAGCTACAGCGGAAGCTGAGATGGATAACCAAAAAGGAAAGAAAATAATTCCCTTTCCTTTTCATTACTCCAAAAGATACAAAAGAGGAAAGAGCAATAACGGAATAATGGGCAACAAATTGGGGATTGAGAAAACTGATTGATGAGCAACAGATCGGGGTTAGGAGAATTAAGAGGAAGAATGAGTCATTAATAAATTAGTTAGAGAATAAATAGGGAAGTGAGGGGGAAAGAAGACACCGATCGGAATCGGAAAGGAATAGGAGGGCCGAGGGCCAAGGGAACCTTACTCCCAGGACGTGATTTTTCCAGTGTATGTGTGTTGTCTACTACTTTTATTCCTTGCAAGGTTCTGTACCTGAATTCCCCATTGGAATTCGGGAATTCAGTTTTCATATTAAAATACAGAGGTTATTTCCAGTTATTCTTTTCTTTTGGTACCAGTCTTAACAACTGGTATCAGAGCACCGATCCTAGGAGGGTCTGTGCATGGTTTCCACGCGGTCTACTATGGAGTCCAGACTTGAAGCCTTAGAGAAGCGGATAGAAGAAATAGGCAATGCCCAAACCCAAGCACTAGAGACCTTTTCTGCCAATCTGTTAAGGCAGGTCAGGGAAATGCTACCACAGCAACAACCAGGCAGTAACAACGGCGAAGGACCCCGAGGTGATGGAGAGGGTTCGGGGGGAAGGGAAGAGAGAAACGAAGATGACCATGAACCAAGGCGGTTCGAAGCTAACAAGAAGCTGGACATACCAGTTTTTTCGGGGGAAGGGGCGTGCGAATGGTTGGCCAAAATGGAGAGGTACTTTCGAGTTACCCAAGGGACAAGATGGATATTGCCACTCTAGCCTTGGAGGGAGAAGCGTTGACATGGATGGAATGGTGGGAGGACCATAGGCCGTTTCCAAATTGGAGGCGTTTCGAGAAGATTTGATTAAGCGATTCCAACCCAGCGCTGCTCTAAATCCCATGGCGCCATTGTTAGACGTAAAACAGAGGGAGGATGTGGCTCAATATAGGCGGGAATTCGAGGCAGCGGCAAGAACGCAGAAAAACCTGGGAACCGAGGCTCTTATGTGCATTTTTGCCAATGGTTTAAGGCGAGAAATTCAAGCTGAGTTGGAAGTAACAAGGTTTGAAAATCTGTCGGCCTTAATGGACAGGGATGTGGCCATCGAATGGAGGAATCAAGCATGGAAGGAGGCAGGGGTGAATCCCACCAGTAGGAGAATAGAGGGAATGCAGAAAAACAGCGGCCCAAGGGGAGCTGTTCCAATAGGGACAGCATTTTCACGAAATGCAGGTTTCAGCAGAACAGGTCATTTTGAGAATATAAGCAGCCCCAAGGGAGAGGTAACTTCCAACCTGAACCGTAATTTTTCTGGCACTAGAACAAGTGACAACTCGAATCTAATCGGAGGAAGGAGGGCAACCCAATCAGTCACCACCAGAAATAGTGGAACAAGACAACTCTCAAATGAAGAATGGGCTGAAAGGCAGAGGAAAGGGTTATGTTTTCGCTGTGGGGAGAAGTGGGGACCTGAACACAAGTGCACTTTAAGGCATTATCAAATTCTACTCCTCGAAGAAGATAAAAGAGAGGAGGATGACGACGATATTCCCACTCACCAAGCAGACCAAGATGAAGGCAGAGAAGGAGAGGAGTTACAACTATCTTCATATAGTTATTGGGGGCTCACTTCCCACAAAACTTTTGAAGTTCAAGGGGAGATTCAAGGGAATACAGTGGTCATACACATTGACCCCGGAGCATCAGCAAACTTCATTGCCACCGAGGTGGTTAAGAGGTTGTCCTTACCCGTGAAGAGAATAAAAGAATTTCAAGTAGAGGTGGGGAACAGAGCGATAGAAAGAGGGTATGAATGTTGCGAAGGCGTTCAATTGAATGTTCAAGGGGTCCACATAATTCAAAATTTTTTCGTGATGAAGCTAGGGTGTTCGAAGGTTGTACTAGGGACGGGGTGGTTGGCAAGTTTGGGGAAATTTGTGGGAGATTATGGAGAGTTGACATTAAGCTGGCAGCAAAATGGGGAGGAAAGGCAACTAAAAGGTGATCCCTCTTTAAGCTGGAGTCGGGCTTCCTGGAAGAACACGTTACATGCCTTGAAGGATGGGGATGGTTATGTGGTAACATCCATGGCTGTAACCATGGAAGCACAGGAGGAGGAAGAACTGACGCCAGAAACCGCACGGTTCCTATAGCAATTTGAAGACTTGTTCCAAATGCCAATGGGACTACCCCCCAAAAGCGAAAGGGACCATGCCATAATTCTGAAGGAAGGATCCGGAATTCCCAATATCCGACCCTATCGCTACCCCCACTACCAAAAAACAGAGATTGAGAAGATTGTCGAAGAGATGCTGAATTCAGGTATTATATGCCCAAGCACAAGTCCATTCTCGAGCCCGGTAATCCTAGTCAAAAAGAAAGATGGAGGATGGCGATTTTGTGTAGATTATTTGCGCACTAAATAGGGAGACTGTACCAGACAAATTCCCCATACCGGTCATAGATGAATTATTGGATGAATTAGGGAATGCAAGAATTTTCTCTAAGCTGGACCTCAAGTCAGGTTATCATCAAATTCGGATGCAAGAAGAGGACATCCACAAAACATCTTTCCGAACTCACGGAGGACACTACGAATTTTTGGTAATGCCTTTCGGTCTCACTAATGCCCCCCTTTCAAGCTCTTATGAATCAGTTATTGAGACCATTCTTGAGGAAATTCGTTTTGGTTTTCTTTGATGACATTCTGGTTTATAGTTGGAATTTAGCAGACCATTGGAGACATTTGCAGCAAGTTTTTGAGGTGATCCGACAAAATCAGCTTCATCTCAACAGAAAAAAATGCAAATTCACCCAAGAACGCATTGAATACTTGGGCCACATTATCTCCAAAGAGGGAGTGGCAGCGGACCCCAAGAAAATCCAAGATATGGTCGAATGGCCCCGTCCTAAGGACCTCAAAGGGTTAAGGGGTTTCCTTGGATTAACAGGGTACTACCGGCATTTGGTGCAAAACTATGGAAGAATAGCTTGGCCCCTAACACAACTTTTGAAGAAGGACCAATTCAAGTGGAGTCCTGAAGCACAAACAGCGTTCGAAGCACTTAAGACAGCCATGGTAACCATTCCGGTACTCGCTGTTCCATCTTTTTCCAAACCCTTTGTTGTAGAGACAGATGCCTCAGGTAAGGGAATAGGGGCTGTCTTACTGCAGGGGGGCAGACCTGTAGCTTACATGAGCCAGAAGCTGTCTGAAAGGGCTCAGGATAAATCGGTTTATGAGAGAGAGCTAATGGCTATGGTGTTAGCCATTCAGAAGTGGCGGCATTACCTTTTGGGTCAGCGGTTCACTGTTTATACAGACCAAAAGAGCCTTAAATTCCTGCTGGAACAAAGGATCGGGGGCGAGGAACAACAAAAATGGATGACCAAGCTGCTGGGGTTTGATTTTGAAATTAATTATAAAGCTGGGAGAGATAATCGAGTAGCAGATGCACTCTCCAGAAAATTCCAATTTTCTGCCATTTCCATGGTCTCAGCTGCTGAATGGGACGGACTAGAGAAGGAGGTTCAGCTTGACCCGAAACTCAGCAATATCCTACAGAATTTGCTAACAAAAAAGGAAGTTCCTGCGGGGTATACTCTGAAGAATGGACGGCTCCTGCATCGAGGCCGCTTGGTAATCCCAAAGACTTCAAATTTAATTCTCAAGATATTACATGAATTCCATGATACTAAATTGGGAGGTCATTCTGGATTTTTTTCGCACTTATAAAAGAATTTCAGCTATTGTCTATTGGGAAGGGATGAAGAGGAGGATAATGGACCATGTGAAACAATGTGAAATCTGCCAGCGAAACAACCACTCCACCTTGACTCTCGCAGGGCTGTTGCAACCTCTTCCGATTCCATCAAACGCTTGGTCCGATATCGCCATGGATTTCATAGGAGGTCTACCAAAAGCACAAGGGAAAGACTCCATTTTTGTTGTGGTAGATAGATTGACAAAATATGCACATTTCTTCCCTTTGAGTCACCCTTACTCAGAAAAGGAAGTAGCAGAGCTGTTTGTAAAGGAAGTTGTAAAACTCCATGGCTTCCCAAATTCCATCATTTCAGACCGTGACAAACTGTTTATTAGCACCTTCTGGTCCAAAATCTTCAAGGTAGCAGGAACAACACTCAAAATGAGTTCCGCCCATCACCCCCAAACAGACGGCCAAACCGAAGCGATTAATAAATGCGTGGAAACTAAGGCTGTCAAAACGGGCGGGCCGGCCCGTTTAGGCCCACGGCCGCCCGCTAGCCCCCTTATTTTTTTTAAAAAAATAAAAAATGTTCAAAAATTTTTTTTAATTTTTTTTAAAAATTTCACAGGCTCACGGGCTGGTCCGCGGACTAAACGGGCAGGTCCAATTTTTTTTCAAATTTTCGCGGGCCTATTTTTTGCATGTAAAGTCCGTCCATTTAACCGGGTAAACGGACCAGACCCATTTTGACAGCCCTAGTGGAAACTTATCTTCGGTGCTTCACAAGCTCTAAACCAAAGCAATGGCCACGTTGGTTGAATTGGGCAGAATATTGGTACAATACCAATTATCATGGCTCCATTAAAATGACTCCCTAAAGGGCTCTCTACGGCAGGGAACCCCCAATTCTACTAAAGGGAGGAGAAGCTGCGGTTGAAGATGTTAGAAACCTCATGGAAGAAAGAAACCAGATGTTGGATGAACTACATTTCCAACTGGAGAGGGCCCACAACCGCATGCGGACATATGCAGACAAGAAGAGAAGAGACGTTTCCTTTGAGCCAGGCGAACAGGTCTACCTCAAGCTACAACCTTATCGAATGAAGACCCTGGCAAAAAGAGTAAATCAAAAGCTGAGTGCAAGGTTCTATGGTCCATTTAAGATTCTCGAGAAAATTGGACCAGTGGCCTATAAGCTGAGTCTACCGGAAGGAGCTCGAGTTCATCCAGTCTTCCACGTTTCTCTACTTAACAAATGTGTCCACCCACGGGACAGGTCCAACCTCTCCCAGTTGCCCTTACCGAGGAATATGAGTTACAAGTCGAACCACAAGAGATCATGGCCGTTCGACAAAATGAAGTAGGCCAACTGGAAGTATTGCTCAAATGGAAGGACCTCCCAAAATTTGAAAATTCATGGGAAACAGCAGCAGTAATTCAAGCAGCATTTCCATCCTTTCACCTTGAGGACAAGGTGGTACTTCAAGGGGAGGGAATTGTTACATACCCAACAGCTACAGCGGAAGCTGAGATGGATAACCAAAAAGGAAAGAAAATAATTCCCTTTCCTTTTCATTACTCCAGAAGATACAAAAGAGGAAAGAGCAATACCGAATAATGGGCAACAAATCGGGGATTAAGAAAACTGATTGATGAGCAACAGATCGGGATTAGGAGAATTAAGAGGAAGAATGAGTCATTAATAAATTAGTTAGAGAATAAATAGGGAAGCGAGGAATTGCAGGAGAAAATCAAGCACATCCCTTGATTCTTTCCTATTGTGGAGTATAAGTGCAGATTAGGGGGAAAGAAGAAGACACCGATCGGAATCTGAAAGGAATAGGAGGACCAAGGGAACCTTACTCCCAGGACGTGATTTTTCCGGTGTATGTGTGCTGTCTACTACTTTTATTCCTTGCAAGGTTATGTACCTGAATTCCCCATTGGAATTCAGTTTTCATATTAAAATACAGAGGTTATTTCTAGTTATTCTTTTCTTTTGGTACCAGTCTTAACATTAGCTTTTAAAAATAGGTAGTTATTGTTAGAAAAATAGGTAGTTTTTATAAATTACAAATTGTAACTGCATGTTTAAAGAGCAGTTGGCAGATTTAAAAATGTGACCAAATGACAGTTTGTTTTGGCTCAACGGCTTTATAATAGGAAAGAGATTAAGTGAAACCTTTACCTTTAGTGATAAAGCCCTATCTTGTAGGGGGGTTGAATGCTTAATAGGTTGACTTTTGAATTTGTTCTCATAAGACTTCTCTTTAGGCATAAACGTTCTCTGTAAACTCATCTTACGCCTACTTCGTTTACTTGGTAAACTAACTTCACTCACAAGTGGAACTTCTGCAGTTGATACAGTCGAATCTTTCTGGTCACTACACAGAGAACTTTCAGATGATCTGACAGACTTCAATTGTTTTGCTGGAGAGGAAGTCTGACCAGTGTACTTCCCTTTAATGACTGGTTTGTTCTCTTCATCTACAGCCTACAAGGCATGCACAATATCTTTGATGAGTACATCATGAATACATAACCAACCATCTTTTATAGACAGCAAAAACTAGAACAACTTAATTTCTGTGATAATTTGGCATATATTGCCGCATATATTGCCAAATAGGAACAGAGTTGCATCTAACCAGAATTTAAACGTTCAAAAGTCCCAAAATTACATAGAAGACATAATTCACGGAACAATTTTTATATAATTGATAAAATCACCTAAGACTATTTCTCATCCCTACCACCTCAAATAAATCTTAATTTTTAAAGACTCAACGGAAAATATTCATTTCATAACAATAAAAATATTTCTTTCATAACAACAAACCTAACATTCAAGTACATGAGTTTACACACACACACTTGGGGAAACAGAAATATAAAGATTTGCGTACCTCATCATTCAAGGGATCACTTAGATAAGAATCATGCTTTACATTTGCTACCTGATAACCAAAAAAGATATCCCATCACTAATTGATGAATTGCAAATATCACATAATTGAATATCGAGAGATGGGGTCAGAATAATAATTGAGGAACTGCCAAGGACAAAAACACGACCAGATTACATTGTTTCATATAGGCATGTAAAATCACATGACATTTCTAATTCTAACCATATTCTGATTTTTGTAAGGCATCTCTACCATACTAAATAAAACTAATTTGAAAGAAAAGAACACAGAAAATTTTCAACCCTAAATGCTTGATTGCTGTTTTTCATAGCAATTATTTGGAAGTATCCTTTTAGCTAAAAAGCACGGACAACCCCGACAAAGGAGCCATGTCCAATATGAAATCCTTATGTTATACAGAGACACTAAATAAAAACCCTAGACAGCCGTCTTTTTGTGCAGTTCTCATGTCAAGTTAGTATATACATGAGACAGAGCCAGAGGGAGTAGGGAATGTGATTTGCTAATTGCAAAATAATTTAATGTGTCAACTAAAAAAAAAACATTGCACCACTAATTGGTAACTGGTGAAACTCAATGATTTGGCAGTCAAAATTAAAAAAAATAAGGGGAATAATCCTAATCATACATCTTCACCATCATCATCACATGTCGACTCAATCAAATTTTCATTTGTGAGATCATATAACTAGCATAAATCCAGAAGAACATATTGCATTTACCTTCGAAACCATGGATTTGCGCTTTCTTTTACATGTTCTATCAGCCGAGGGAAGCTGCTCTTTTGATTCAAAGAGAGCATTAGTATGACCATCATTTACTGAATCCCTGCCAAGTTTAGATTTTTTGGAAGTCGGAACATCAACTCCAGGGACTGAATGAACAACTCTTTTTTTTGGACCGAGTTTAATTTTATCTCTGGTTTCGCTTGTTGATGAGACTTCAGGTATAGCAGACTTCTCATCTTTATCAACAGTTACTCTTTCTTCCTTCAACTGGACAGATGATTCTAGATGGGAAAGGGGAGAATACACAAAGAAATTAAAGAGTATGCATAGAATTTTTATTTTTATTTTTGCAAAATACAATGATGACTAAACCCAGACGCATGAACAGCAGTAGCAACAAGTAGGTTGTAGTTCAAGATATTTATGTTGAATAAGAGTGTAAAAATTTCATCCCAGGTCACCAGTGCAATTAATCATGGCTGCCAATGTGAAGAACTTGGAAAATGTATGCTTCTTTTCTTCTATTTGACTCACACATGCTCTCAGTCTCAAGCAGATTGTGTCATTAAGCAGACCAAAACAAGGCAAATCAATCTAAACGAAGTGAATGAGAGTATGAAAAATAGCATTGAATGCAAAAAATGCTAAAAACTGTAAATTTTCCTTGTTGTCTACAACTCTCACCCCCTATTTGTGTATTTCTCTGTTTGTGTACTAACATGTCTCTTACACTACAAAATATATCGGCAATTTAATCCTTACCAGATTCCATTGTAGACGACGGTATCATTAACGACAGATCAGCCAAAGTCTGCAAAGCATCCAAGGCAGAGCTTTCGTCGGCTGCATGGAATAAGTAAATATTGTCACTATAAAAGGGAGAAAAAGTTCACCTTGCTCCCAAGCCCAAGGCAGAAAAGGAACTTCAAGATCTATGATTTGCACAAACAATTCGCATAGATATGTTTAGTGACATAACTACCTCCAACTCCAAAGGTAAGTTTCTTGTTCCTTTTCCTCTGAGGCTTATCCTCAATATCAACCTTTTCCTTCAAACTAGAATTAAGTCCTTCTTCAGTGCCACTACATGCTTCCCCGCCATCATCAAGAACATGGTTTCCAACCGTTTCCACCCTCTCTTTCTTTCTGTACACTCTTTTTCCTTTCTGATGAACTTCAACTTTGCCACTGCCTTTCATATGCATCAAGGAAATAGTATCTCTAGCATGTTCACCATTTTCAGCTCCCCTGCTTTCTCTACTACCTTCGAAGCACTCTTCATCCATAGAAGCATCATAAAACTTGGAGGGAACTGTCTCAGACTGTTGGTGCTAGTTGACATATTACAAAATAATTAATTCAAATTCCAAACTTCTAAGCAACAAGGTATGATCACACCACACAGCACAAAAGCTTTTATATGAATGGTGATGCTTAATCACAAATTCAAAATCCAAATTCATATTTTTCAAGCAATACTATTGCCTATAGAACAAGAAAATGGCAGAACATGAAGAAAAGCAGTTAAGTACCATTCTTTCGAAGCTCTTAACAGGAGTCGACTTCTGCTGTGATCTTTTGTACGGAGTTTGAGATACTTGGGGAGAGCCACCTCTTTTTGCAGCCTCAGTTAATGCCAGAGCTGCAACATGTGCAACTTCATCATCATTAGCATCAAAGGCTGACTTCAGAATTCTTTTATGGGGCGAAACATAATTTTCCCTGTCATCCTTCTTATAAGAGTAGTAAACTGGTACACGAGGTGTCCTTTTCCCAACTGCACGAGGCTGGCTGCCTAAATAATTGAACAAACATCAGCACTGAAATTAACTATATAACATATATAGGATGAAAAATATATTACCAAGTATTGAATTTAATGAAGATGAAGCAAAGTATGCCACCTACATGTTCAATGCTAAATTGCTAATTGGCATGCACGGGAAAAAGAGGGGGGGGGGGGGATCAACAAGAGTCTATCTATATGAGTGCTAGTGCTACTATGAAGGGTAACTCACCATCAAAGCGTCTCTTCTTCAATAGAGAGAGGCAACCATCATTGGAAGCAATTGACTGGGACTGAACAGAATCTTTAGAGACACCAATCTCAATTTTTCCACGCTTTCGTTTCACAGGTTTTCGAGATCCTGGTGAATCAATGCTCTCCCTTTCGCTATCGCTCTCTTCCTGCCAATTTCAAGTCCATAAAACTACAACTCAGAAATACATAATTGCAGCTAATGCAACCCATGAACAAAAATAAGCAAATCCACACCAAGCTTAGATGAAATCAACTTCGCCAATATCAGTCAGTCTTGACTCTCAAGTTCTCAACAAACATAGAGAGAGGTAAAATCCAAATGTAAGCATGAATTACAACACTTGTATTTGTATGATATGGTTTAGAAAAAGGTATAGAAATATTATACTATAAGGGAGGCCCTTTCCAATAACAAAACAACTTCTAAATTTAGAGTTAAGCATACAATTTCATCTCTCTTTCTGAAAGCTGAAATGTTTTGCTCTTTCAGAAGAAAAACTGCATTCAGATTTTGTCCCCCAAGAAATAAATCCTCCAAACAGATTAAAAAAATTACAGAGCAAACATTGAAAGGAAATTGGCTTTGATACAAAGTCAAAGACATCAGACAGCCAGAAGCATAAATAAGCAATAAATTTCATCACAGAATTTAACTTTGACCATACCAGCACATTATAGTGATCTGTCATCATTGCAATGAGACCAACAACAGAAGCTGTCCCCTCTGGTAGAGATAAGTAAGCCTGGAAATTACAACTAGTTTCAGTGGCACTTAAAACAAAAGAACTACACGGCATTAAATTAGTCAGTTCATGTCAAGACAACTAGAAGTAAGAACCTTGCAAGGAAGTATGGACTTAAATATTCAAACTGACTTGAAGAGAAGTGTCACTTTATGGGAGTGCAATCATTAGTCTTTACAAGTTGGTGAACTGACAATCATGGGAAAATATCCAATAATGTGCAGATTTAAAAGGTAAAAAGTACATGGGACAGGAACAGGAGGAGGAAAAATAAAATTCCAAGTATCCATAAGTATAAACCAAGCACCAGTTAATGAGTTTCTATATAAAGTAATCCAAATTTTAACCAAGTAAGCTGAAAAAATGAAAAAGGAAAACAATAAAAAAGAACACCAAATTTTTTAAATACAGGCACAGTACATAATGATAAGGCACATGGCACATAACTTCAGAGTACACTCAACTATTCTAATACTACTGTACCCGATTCATATTGTAAAGAGCCTCCACCATTTCAACAGATCTGTTACGTACCGCTGCAGCCACCTAGAAATCCGAATAAATCAATCGTAATGGAGAACAATAACAATCACTCTAATGACTAAGTTAAATTGATGGTGATTTTTAAATAATCAAGCAAGATGATGGGGGAAAATAACAGCAAAACAGAAGCCCACCTTCTTCCAGTCTTTCCCATACTTCCTGTATGCCTCATAAAACCACTCTAATTCCTCTTTGTTCCATTGAGATCCCAATTTATCTGACAACTTTTTCTTCTGTATTAATAAAGTCAATATTTAAATCAGAAAATAAACAATGCCCAGAGCAAGTAGAGTAACAGAATTGAATTAGTGAAAGTTATAGATAGAAGACGTTAACTCCTATAACGGTATAACCCAATAATTATCATGTTATCTCATTTAACTGCTTTTCTGACGATACATTACCAAGCAGGACAGTGAGCTGCATTTCAGATGCTCCTGCCCTGGTGCTTCCAATCTCAAAACATAAATGCTATAAAACAAAAGGTACCCGTTGCTTATTTTTATTTGAGTTAACTGCATCTTTCTCAGGAGAGCCCTCATTTAAACTTGAGAATCGCTTATGCAAACTTCTAGGCTTCCTTGTTGGTGCCATAAATCCTTTATCTATCTGCACCCAAATATAAAACTCATCCAGTGAACTGATCAATAATGCAAAACAAAAACATAGGGGTGCAAAAGCAAAATTGTCATCCTCCTTCCTCGTCCTGATTAGATATTCAACTTCTATAACTTTTGAAAGATGGAAAAAAAAAAGAGAGAGAGAGAAAAAATAATTAAAAACCTTTAACCACAAAGCATCTAACTGAAACCACAAAGCATCTAACTGACCGTAAACCATTAGAGGAAAATTGTTCGTAGACATAATATCAAGCTTTTACCACACATCATTACTTGCTCTTATCGTTACCCTTTTACTTTGCAAATAAGAATTGCACAACATAAATAATTTACATTCATACATACATGAGAAAATCCCGATAAGTGAGAAATGCTCTTGTGCAATCAAGAACCTAAACTTCTTCCCAGGAAAGATAGCTACTAATTGACCCGAAAGCTGTAACATCAGTTCAGATCAGATTGAATCTACACCCCCAGAAAAGTTAAATAAAGAGAAAAAAAATGAAAAAAGGAGAGAACAGAAGAGAGTGAGTACCAGTTAAATCTATAAAATCAGTGTAAAACTTTGAGATGCACCACAACCACTTCCAAAATCAACAAGATCAGCTGCGAATTTTGCTCGTTCCAATTCCTACACAAACAGAACCAGTCAGTAATCAAGCTCTTCATCATTTTGAGTTCGAACCACAAGTTCTCACAACCGCATCGTAAGCACCAAAAAATAAAAATGAAAAAAGAAAATGCAGCTTTAAAAAGAGGGGGGAAAAAAAAAGAAGAAAAAAAACCGCAGGCACAAATGCGCGAGACGATACAAATTACAGCAAGAGTCAACTAACGTCAACAGCTTAATCAAAAAAGTATAAATAAAATAGAAGCTCATCCAAAAAGAAAAGAAAAACAGCAACATTATCAGCAAAAACCGTAAAGAAGCCAAATCTATTGAAATCAAGCAAAGATCACTCGTAATTGACTCTTTCCATCGAATTCAAACCCTAAGGTACAGATCGGACGGTGAAATTGACTCCGCGGGACTCACCGTTCGTAGGGTTTAATCGGCTTCCGTTGAAGCATGAGAGGAGAGGAGAGGAGAGAGAAAGTGGGTGGCAGGCGGGGGTTTAGAGAGAGAAACAAAAATAATGAGGAAAGAAAAAAAGAGGTGCCGCGAAACTTGAATGAATATAAAGGGTGGGCTGGGTTTGGGTTTGGGTTGGGTTGAGGAGGTAAGCGTAAGCCTCTATGATATTTTTTTGAGTTTCGTTTTGTTTGTGCAGTGCGTATCAAGGTCGAAGAAGGTCTGTGGGGGAGCCATGCGCCTTCGCGTCGAGATATCGTATGCCGTACACGTAGCTCAGTATGTCGTGTGGACGGTCCTCATTGTGCGACTCATTGGGCGACTCCAGTTGTCGTTTTACACGATTATATTTGAAATTTTGGAACTTAAACTGAAAAAGGGTTTCCGCTCCCCCCCCAGGTTTTCGCTTATTGTAAATTTAACCCCTGAAATTTTGAACCATCCCCTTGCGCAACACAATGTTTTATTTTCCTTTTCCTTTTTTAATTTTTTTTTAACTTTTAGCGTTTCACCGTGACTTTTATTTTGGAGGAAAATAAAATAAAAAGTTTTAGAAATTTAATCATGATTTTAACATGTTAAAGTGATAATTAAGTTCTCCAAAATCTTTCATTTTTCTTAAAAACAAAATTCATAAAACACCTTTTAGTGCTAATTTATTTTAAAATAAAATATAATAATGTGTATTTCATCTATACAATTTAATAATCATGTGATGTAGCATAGTGGAACATCACTTCGTCCCTTAACCATGAGGTGGAGGGTTTAATTGTCACTCATGAAAATGGAGATTAATCTATGGCCAACAATTTACCACTTAGTGAGATGCCAATTATTGAGGGAATCAGTCATTAATCCTGTCGGTCGATGCCTTAGTCAAGACTAAAAAATAACATATATAAAATTTAATAAAAATGATTCCATGAAATAACTATTTTTTTTATTATCCAGCTTTTCTTACATTCCCTTCCATATAATATAGCTAACAACTTAATGGTAACCAACTAAAACTGCTATTGCCATTGAGTCCGACAAATTGTTCACATTCACATGCACAAAGTGCAAAAGCTAAACAAAGATAAGGAGAGAGATAATATTTCTTGAGTCTTTTACACTATTCTTAACCAATTGTTGAAAGGTACCGTCTACACATTTCCTTACTATTTTGAAATTTAAGTGGTCAAAGAAAGTCATTGTTAGACTAGCACCTTTGTCTTAATAGTGCATTTTCATTGTCAGTATTCATTTCAGGAGGAGTTTCTAACTACTATACCCTGAGCGATTTTGTTCATTCTAATTTATCCGTCCAACATCTACTAGAAATTGTGAATAGATATATGGTTGCAAAACTAAGATTTAGAGAAGGAATTACCTAATACTAGCATAGATGAAAACTAAAAAAAAGGGGGAGGGTTAGGTCACTAGCTACTATGAGGTGTGAAACCTCGTTGTTGCACTCGATGCTCCTTACTAGCTAGGGGTAGCACAACCCAAACAAAGAAGCAACAACTGTAGAGGGTGTAGGTGTTTCTACTGAAGATGGCACAAAGCTTGAAAACGAAGTGACTGCCACAAGAATGAAGCAATAATAAAAACCCGAAGACACTAGATGATATCGAAAGGCGCAACACTAACCTAGAGGCACGAATAATCCTAAGCGTCAAAAATTGTAAGGCACAAAGGATCCTGAACGACAACTATGGAGACCTTAGAGGCAGCCAAAACTTTGCTCTAGGTATCACCTAGGAAGCACGGACACTGCATGTGATTCTCGTGTCTGTATGTCCAAAATATTGTGGACACCGATACTTGAGGACACTCGTCCGACACTAGTGTCCCACGTGTTTGAAAGTGTCAAAATAAAAAGTTTATGATTTTTTTGTGTCTATGCGTGTCTAAGTTATATTAAAAAGTTTTTTTCAAGCCATGTCTAGGCAGTGTTTTGAAAAAAAATATTTTAAATACTAAATAATTTATAATAATATGGATCCTTACAAAATTAATAAATATCTAGACATGAAACTGTTTAGAATACTCCATATTGGGAAATGAATTTAAAAAAATCAAAAATTAATAGTTTAATACTAATAAAAATACCATATATTATTATAGATATTGAATTCATCACACGGGCTCCCTAAATTTTATTATGTAAACTTAAGCGCGTTCTAACATTCACAGACTAAGTTAAGGTGAATCATGCAATAGGCATTAAACCACTTAAAAAATGTGGACAAATGCATTTGTTTTCAAAGTGTGATGGCTCACTCGCGGACATCTCCTTTTTTGCCTCAGTTATCCCTCAACTGCTAAAACACCTATTTACAGTGCAAATACGCCAGCTACTAGCTGACAGTGCTGCTTATGGTGGCGGAGAATGATGCACCATGTATGTGTTTAAAGTCCATTGATGGAGAAATTATTTTTTTATTGTTATAGAACTACTTCCTCTCCCTCATCCCTCTTATCTCCGACTGCACCATCTCTCGCGTGCGACAATATATCTGGGCAGGACGCGTGCTCAGCCACCAACCATTAACCACCGCTGATCAAATCTGATGCCCTCCTCGCCCCTTGCCTTCGACACCGTCCTCTTTGGCGTCGACCTCCACGACGTCAAGAGGCTTTGTAAAATTGTCATCGAAGGCTAAATCTGGTCAGGCAGAGGCCAGATTTGGTTCAATGGAGGCTGGATCTTGCTCACAGACTCACTCAGCCCCCTGTCATCCTCCTCCAGTCAATCCCACCTTAGTTCGGATCGCGTCAAACATTAATGGACACAATGCCGCCCAAGCCACTATCAACTTGTCTTCATCAAATTCACTTTGAAGCTTACAACCACCGTTGATTCATTCTTTATGATGATTTTCTTTGGATTTTGGCTTGCCTTTTGGAGTTGAAATTTTGTGCCCGTGTTTAGTGATGAAATTTTAAAAGATGAAGCTGTGATGAGGACCTCTTTTACAAAGCTGTACAAAACGTAGTTGGTAGGCACAAGGGGAGCTGGCCAAACCTTTCTCCTCTTCAATAATTTCTGATTTGTGGCATTAAATATTTTAAACAAGAACCATCAATGCTCCACAGGCATAGTCTCTTTCAGAAAACGAATTGGAGGAATGGAGAGAGAAGAGATGACAGAGAGAAAAAATAAAGAGTAAAAAACAATATTGTAATAAGTCAATTGAATTTATTTATCATGCCATCCCTCTAATTTCCCTAATGATAAATATAGTAACAGATTAGATTGTTCTTTTTTATTTTATTTTAAAATAAAGGCACAATAGACTTTTGAGACACACATTTAGTGACAAAAGAAATTTATTAGCAACACTATAATTTTTAGAGGACTAACTTAGAAGTTTACTTTAAAAATATTTATTTCATTCTCATTTTAGTTAGTTGATAAATTTACCAGAAATAATATTTCCTACTAAAGTTCGTGATATTTTAGGTAACATGAGCTTATTTAGAAATGAGCCAAGAGAATTATTTATGCAGAAAATAATTATATCATTATTTTTATGAAAAACTAGCAACTTCATAGATAAAGCTGCATTTTTTCAGATGTTATATAATTAAATAAACATTTAAATTATAAACATGCCTTCAAACAAATAATTGAAGAATACAGATCAATAAAATAAAATCTGAAACAACCTCTTGGTTGATTATTAGCGAATTTATTTAACATCTTAGGGTTTACAATTTTATACATAGTTTTTGAAAATATTGTCTCACCAGTGATGTAACATGATTTTATTACATAAAGCACACTCCGTCCAATCGAGTCCACAAGCCGAGATGAATTTTCCAGGAACAAAATCGTGAAAGCCTTACAAATAGTTAAAATTCAAGCCTAAGAAGAATATTGTAATAGCTGAAGCAAGCACTTAAGCCCGGAACAGGCTGAAAAAGAGAATATCAAGCAGCCATAACAAGAATGCGTTGATATTAAGCCATTGAGTGGTGTATTACCTAAGCAACTTTTGTATTCATAACCTCACACTACTACCTAAGCCGTTGATATAGCAGGGCACAACCGCTAATATAGCAGGTTAACTTTGCCAATAAACTGCATCATGCAGACATAACTTGGTCGCCAAACCCACCACAACTGTAATATTTTTACAAATGACTTGGTATAGATAAGTGGGATGGGAATAAATTATCAAGGTTTAGCCTTGTTGCGATGACATTTCAACATCAATACACTGTACCGACCTCAAGGGTTTTTACCGCAATTGACTTTGGCGATAAGCAGCAATGTGCAGCAATGAACCGAGTAAAAAATGTTCATGTAAAGCTATGGTGCTATCTTTCAATCACCCTCCTACTATTTCTAAATTCACCAGGACCCTTCTCGTCCGTACTATATTTATTGAACTTTCCTGTACCACGCTCCCAGTCTTCAAACCTTTGCTGATTACGGTCATTTCTTCGAGACCCTCTACCATTACCATAAGATTTCCCTCTATCATTTCCATAAGCAGATCCATCAAAGTCATCAAATCTTTTTCGATTACGGTCATTTCTCTGAGACCCTCTACCATTACCACGAGACCACACTCTACCATTTCCATAAGAAGCAGATCCATCAAAATCGTCAAATTTTTTTCGATTACGGCCATTTCCCTCAGACCCTCTACCATTACCATAAGACTGCCCTCTGTCATTTCCATAAGAAGCAGATCCATCAAAATCGTCAAATCTTTTCCGATAACGGTCATTTCCCTGAGACCCTCTACCATTCCTATAAGTCTGTTGGGATGGTCCATCAAAATCATCGCTGAACTTATTTGCATTGCGGCCACCCATAGATCCAGACTTCCTGTAATCAGTAAAGTTCCTTCTCCCAGAATCATGCCTATTCCCTTTACTTTTTCTGGATGAATATCCTTCATTTAAGTCATCATCCTCATCAGAGTATAAGCCAGCACCAACATCTTCGTCAGAATCAGAACCAAAACTTAATTTCTTGGTTGGACCTCTGCCCATTCTATTCTGGCCAGCAGTAGAAACATGGCTAGATTTGAAATTGGAATGAACAGACCGCTGTTCTGCACCAAAATCAAGTTCATCATCCTCAGATCCAGAGAATGATGTATTCTTGCCAATTGAACGGGGTCTTACACTTCTTCTGGAAGCTGTTCTGTTACGTGCATAAATTTTATCATCTGTGCCTTCAGTGTCATCTAACTCTGATGAGCCTTCGAATTTGGAAAAATGATTTTTAGATGCTTCCACCCTTGCACTACTATTTTGAGATTGAGTTTCAAGCTCGTAACTATCTATATCATCTTCATCCTCAAAATCATCAAATCCTACTCCGGGTTTATTGGCGTATTCTCCATCATGGGATCCTTGCACTCTGTTGTTTTTCTCAAAATCACCTTCCCACCCTCTATAATTTCCATGTTGAGCTTCTGAAGGGAAATCTTCATCTATAGCTTGAGCATCTGCATACTCAAAAGCAGCAACATCTGCACCATCTGATTCATTGTCATCAAAGTCAAAGTTCCAGGCATTGGAAACCTCTTCCCGGCTGACCACCTTATTATCTAACCTTGTCTTGGAACTGAATTTTGTATCTTGCATTTTAGTCTCCATAAATTCATCAGGTGGACGCTTACACTCACAATGAAAGCATACCATGTTCCTTCTGTAATTCAAGAAGTTGCACCTGCCAAAGGGAAAATTTTAAGGCTCATTATTCCAGCAAAATAAACTTCAAGGAACATATAAGCATCACAAGCTTTTGGTGACTGCAATAACAAAGGCTAATTATATCAAAACAGCATGCTTCACATTGATGCCCTAAACTTCAGATATGATTAGTCTAGTTGCTTCTCTGTGTGTGTGTGTGAGAGAGAGAACACGAGAGAGAGAGAGAGAGAGAGAGACACACACACACACACAAAAATGTTTTTGTGGAAACTTACTCAGGACATTCCCATTCTCCTGGCAGCAACTGTCTCTTAGGCCGCTTGGCATCACACTGCAAGCAAATAGTATTCTTCGCAAAATTCATGAACTCACACCTGAGAAGTGTTCAGTAACTTCAGTCAACAACAGGAAAAATCAACTATTAAATGCTTGATGGTATTCCATTCCAACTTCTTCATAACCAGTTGTTACCTAGTTTAATTCCATTCTCTATCTTCAATTACCAACGGAGAAACTAAAGAAAATAAACTCTACAACTGATGAGTCTTCATGAATTTACTATAATGATTCATATCAACAGCATGCCCATTTCACATGGTTCACAGGGAATATAACAAGCATACGAAAATGGTTAAGGAAGTTTTCAAACAGAAAACTCACTTGACACTGTCATACCTCGAGGTGGTAAACTAAATGTCTATTATAGCAAGAAAATTATAAAAAAAAAATTTAAAAATTCAAAGAACTTACTTAGGACATAGCCAGTCACCCTTTTTCATCTCAACATCATCCCGTCCAACACGTTTTCTTGGAGGAGGAGGAGGTTGTTTCACCTTTGGTGGAGCCCTTTTAATCACTGGAGGAGGGAGATTTGGATCAATAGGAACTGAACTCAACTTCACAACCTCATGAAGCAACTTACGAACCACAGTTTTGACAGACTTCTGCTTTAGAAGTGACTTATTTGTAACTGATCCATTGACAGGATCAAAACCAAAAGTCAGTAGGATCCGCATGACATCAATAGTCCTTGCCTCATCCTCTTTGTTTGTTAGCAGATATGCCCTTTCACAATTGTTTCTCAAGCTGCAGGAACTACAGACCTGATATGAATGAACTTTTCATCATAAATATCCTAAATTAATTCACAAAGGGTATGTGGATTGGAGAACAGGACCGAGTAAGAGGGAGGGATGAAAGGGGTGGGGTCTGACAAAGAGAAAGTGGCAGACATGAGTGTGTATGCATGAGAGGGACAGATAACATAGCTGCTAGAAGAGTTATAGTGATCTTAGTTCCTTTGTCAGTCACCAACCAAAAATATAGACATCAAGTAACCAATTTCAATATCTCGTCAGCGCACTAGTAGAGTAGATTGAATAACCTCCAACATCTCAAATAAAGTTCCCTTTCATTTGCAATCATATCCATGCAGATGGTAACAAAGAGCCCATCCAAAGAAATATTTGGAACTCGCAATTGACATAACAACAAATCATGAAACAACTATGAAATCGGCTATTTCATTCAGTAACAAACTAAATTTTTAATACTCACATCTCCTTCATCAAGGTGCGCATGCTTCCTCAAAAGTTTTGCAGAGAAAACCACCTTATTTTCGACAGTGGGGCATCCAAAACCAACCAAAATCTGAATATCCTGCCTTGACAAGGACCTGAAATCAATCTCCAGAATCAGCAATTGTGATGCAGAGCACTAGATGGAAAGTTAACCAAAAAAAAAAAAAACCAGAGCAGTCGCAGCTTGAAAATTTCCAATCATTAACACTGTTGAAAACTGCCACAACGATTCAATCACCAGAAAGGGGGAAAAATCAGCTTCACAAACCTCAATATGTCAAAGCGGTCTTTCCCGAAATTGAGACAAGCAGCATGAACACTCTTGAAATCCTTGGTGAAATCCAACCCCGGATCATCCTCAACCTCCGGGACATCGAACCCTAAACCCCGGACCATTTGATCCTCGTCCTTCCTCCTGTGGTCGAAGTAGTTCTGGTGCACCAACCTCTCCATCAATTGGATCCACTCGGGCCAAGGGTGCACCACCTCCACCGCCTTCCTCACCTCCGGCATCGCTGACGCCTGCTCTGCCGCAGCCGCATCGCCCGAATTAGGGTTTTCGTCGGCCGAAAGCGGTTCCGACTGTGATTGGGGGGAGTGAGCGTCGTTTAGAGGGGATTGAGGGCTCTTGGATTGGCGCCAGGCCCGAATTCGCTGAAGCGTTTCGTGCTTCTGCGAGCGCTCTTTTTCGATGGCATCGATTTGGTCGAAGACGAAGCTAAGACGGGCGGAGAGGGTGGACGGTTTGGGGTTGGGGTCTTGGGAGGTTGAGAATGGTTTGGTGGCAGCGACAAGGTGAGAGAGTGAGAATGAGGATTTGGGGTTTAAGGAAGTTAGAGCGAGGCGTCTCGTAAGTAGAATAGAGAAAGGACCATACGCCATTAGAGTGGAAGAGTGTGGTGGCTTGAGCTTACGCTGCTTCAATGCAAACTTGAAACCTCCCTCACACACATACACTCCTGAACCGATGCTGCGAGTGCGAGGAAGCTTAAACCCTACATTCGTTACATGGGACCTGAACTCTTACTATAGGAGGCGACCGAGATGTTGTTGTTTCAGGATTTTTATTTAAGCGGAAAATATGTCTTTAACTTCTCGTAAACTTTGAATAAATTATTTTTTATAACAAAGATTTAATTTATGCTATCATGTTAAATAGAGAGAGAGGAGAATAACATATGAGATCGCTTTGCTAGCAAGTCACATAAATTTAAAATTCAAAATTTGGATGAACTAAAAATATATATAACCTTTTAGTCAAGTTGTTAGGATTGATAATCAAATTAAAAAATTAACAAATTTATTTTTATTTATTTAAAAATTAAGTTTATTTATTTAAAAATTAAGTTAAAACACATGTAAAGTTTAAAACTAAAGTTAAGCATTAGTCTAATTTGTAATTAAATTTTTTTTAATTCAATTTATATTTATAATAACTAGATTTATCGCAACGTTTATTCAATTTCTTATCAACCATTTTTTAATGTAAATTCACATACTATTATTTTAATAACAAAAATTTTATATGCAATTTTAATATTTCATATTTAAACGCTCATAATTAAACTAGTGAATGTCAACAAAATTAGTTGAATCCATATGCGGTTAAAAGTAAAACTATGTCTACTCAATATTTTTACAAAAATGCTACATGTTAAATACACTCATACACACACTATTAATAATGTACAAACTTTATTCTCATGAATGCACAAATATTACAAACTTATAAATAATATTCTCAACTATATTTAATTAAGCGCACAAACATTACAAGAGTTAAAACACAAACTTTATATATATAAGTACGAGTTGTATGTATGATGTATGATTTTTAGTGTACGTGTAACAGAACTCATTTTTATCATCTTTTTTCATAAAATTAGTGGCAGGACAATACGGCAATACAATACAAGATTGACAATAGATAACTGTAAAAAAAATAGAAGAAATGTTACAAGCTATAGCATTCCTCAAAGAAGAATGTAGAGTGATCAACACTTTCAAATTTTGAACAAGTTAATGAACCCTATATTATTTTTTATCTTCTTATTGTTATCTATCTTATTGTTGTCTAAAAATAATGTTCACGTAACATTCCCGTTGCTCAAATAGCAAAGACAAAAACACGCGTGGATTAACTTGTACACTAGAATAATCTTATTATTATTACTATTTTGCTGTGGGCTTTACATGAATAAACACAACAGTATAAATATACATTTTGGGGATAAACAAGGAGTGCATATATGTACAAGGCAGCAAGCACCTATTATGGGAAACGTGCTTTTAGAACCATTCTACCATGCATCTCGGATAGAAGCCTTTATCAGCAGCAACATGGGTGGCAGCTAATAGTTCTTTCTGAACTTTCCGTCTCTCATAAAACACCGAGCATGCAATGGACGTGCACTTCACGCCACTCTCGAGAAGCCTATCCCCGCCTCCACAGTGGTGACATATCTACAAGGGAATAATAACCACAGCTATCACCAGAACCAAAAATAAAAAAATATACATTTAAGTCACAAAGCATCAAATTTAAGGGTTTTACGTAAGGAACAAGAAAGGCATATCATTGATAAATAGAAAATTTCCATCAAACCAGACCTGAGACTGGGAGCAAAAGTTACAAAGCAGATAACCTAATGCAAACCAAAACTACATACTAACTAGTGTCACATCATCGTATCATTTTCATGCAGATTTCCTCCATGCATGAAACAAGCTATAGAAACCCCTAAGTAAAAGAAAGAAAGACTATGCACTACACGGGTATGCGATCTCTAAAGAATCCTCAACAGAACTGGTGAAAATTTTCAAAATACAAATATACTTACAGCAACAAGATGTTGCATCTCCTGCTCCAACTTTGAAGTTTTACTAATCACTGCTGTTGCAGCAGCTGCTCCATTTTCAGAACACTGATCACACAAATGGGCTGATGCCTGGACCAACCCACCACACAGAATACAATGTTTTGAGAGATAATAATAATCAATTCTGGTTCTATGGTGATTTGAAGAGAAGACATGTTTTACAGAAGCTTCCCTTATGGGACGCGGCATCTCTGAGAACCACTGGTTCAGGTCAGCACCAAGAAGCCCAAATACACGCTGTAAGGCTGGTATTATTTGCTTGTTAATGTAATATAAATCATTTATTCTAAATGGGGAATCAATAGCCAAAACTTCCAACGGATCCACAACCATGTCAGACAGGCGTGCTCCAGGCTCCCCATGGATTACAACATAAGGTATCCTCTCAGCATATCGTGGCTCCGCCCTAGGATCAACCCTCATTGCCTTGGTGGCCACAATTGCAGCAGGAGGAAGTAATGAGATCCTTGCACTGTAGGTACCCAAGCGAACCTCCTTTGCAAAGACAAAATCTTTCAGGGAGAATCTTCCAGAAAGAATCCTCTTCCACTGGCGTTGCAAGTAAGTCTTCACCTGCAGGAAACAAATAAAATGGTTGTAAGCATGGCATCAGAATAAACTAATATAGTCATGAAGTATCCTGAATAAACAGTTCGAATCCAGTTGTTTCTGTGCGTCTTTTCTTCATTTAGAAGACATTGCTTCAACAAAGAGGAAAATTAACAAAGCATAAATCAGAGAGAAGGGATCGGAAGATAGACTTTCAGTGAGATTATGCAAAACAAACTCAGGGTGCATGAATAAGAGCATACAACAGACTACTACCATGTATTTGAATCTGCAGAAAATGGATATCAGGGACAAATTCAAGATTCATGCTGTGTACAACAAAATATATGGGACAATTGAAAATGGACTTATGTTGGAAAATAATGATTTACATTCCCTCAAAATAAGGAAATTATTTGTGGTTCTCTATTATTAGTGTTTGTCTATTAAATAGGTGGCTTACGTGAATAGTAGTTTCACTACCAAGTATTGTATATTAAGGCCTATACAAGGCTGAGGAATTTTGCATGTAATAACGTGAATATACACAAACTTACTTATTTACTCATTCTTTATATTGTTTTGTTTTTCTGCGTTATTGTGTAACAGTGGTATCAGAAGCTTGTTATCCTGCAAATGTGATTTTGAGAGCGCATCCTTAGCAGCAGCTAAATCTATTCCATATACTTTTTCTTCATCCCCATGGCCTTGGAAAATTGTTTTGTTCATGTAGCCATTCCTCTTTTTGAAGGCCATTATGACCACTGGCGTATATTGATGGGAAATCTCCTTCCATATAAGGAGTGTTGAAATGAGTATTGGAATGCCCGCAAAAGAAAAAGAAATGACAGAGGTGCAAAAGACAAAGCTTGAAAGCAAAGAATTATCCTTTACAAGCTATCAGTCGTCCCATCTTCGAAACTATTCTTTGCAAAGAAACTTCCAAGGTTATTTGGAAACTATTCTTTGCAAAGAAACTATGAAGTGTGAAGGGTCTGCAAGAGTAAAGCGTGCACTACTTCAAATCTTGAGAAGGACTTCGAGACCCTGCAAATGAAAGATGGAGAATCTATTCCTAGCTATTTTGCTAGAACCATGGAGGTCTGCAATAAGATGTGGTGCCATAGTGACAAAATGGTGGATGTCACTATTGTGGAAAAGATATTGCACTCCCGAAGTTTGATTATGTTGTTTGCTCCATAGAGGAGTCAAAAGACATAGATACACTTTTGATGGATGAATTGCAATGCTCCTTGTTGGTCCATGAACAAAAGAAGAACCGAAGTTCAACTTCCGAAGAACAAGCATTGAAGGCTTCTAGTAGGGTCCATTCCTTCAATTTTAGAGGAAGGGGTAGAGGTAGAAGGCGTGGCGAGGAGATCAAGGGAATAGAGATGGAAGTAGCAGAGATGTTTACTTTCTCATTTTCCAACTAATCAAGCATGTATTAGCCTATATCATTGATATCATAATTATTTTCAAACTACTATCACATTTAATGTTATGTAAATAGGAAATATGCATTCAAAAAGCAAGCATCCATACCTCCAATAAATCCTGATGCTCAAAAAAGAGTCTCAAAGACTGCTCCATTATCTTTGCAACTGCACCACATGTATCCCTGCGAACTGTTTCAATGCCTTTAGCATCAAAAACAGGTCTAATTTGATCAGGGCTTTCATAACTGTAACCAACATATCGCTTCTTAGTTAGGAGGAAACAGGGGTGATAAACTTTTTCCATCTTCAGGGAGACAGGACTAGGATTCATAGCAGTGATAGCAGAAGCAATCTCACTCCCAATTTGGAAGGATTCTTTGATAGTGCGTCCTTTAAGGAGGACAAACATACTGCAGAAAACAAAGGAATTTTACTAATCATTTCTTGATAAAGTGATACCAATAATGAAGGAGATGATACTACATTCAAAATTAGACAGCATATGGCCATCATTCAATTGTAACAGAATTCCAGCTAGTTGTGCATGCACACTATTCTTGAAATTAATACAAGAAACAAAACACATTATATTTTCAATAAATTGCAAATGGAAAAGTTCGAATTGCAATTATGCAATTATTAACAATAATCTTCTTTTGACCATATAATGATGTAGGGCAAGAGGGGAATTATAAACATTATATTCAGAATTTATGTCATTGTTACAGGCGCGTCCTTGGGGATTTTTTTAGTTATTTTAGATAGTTTTAAGAATAAAAATTTAAGTTCTTTTTCTTTTAGATAAAAGAATAATCCAATAAGAAAAGGAAAGAAAAGGCTGAAACGCCTACAAAGAAACGAAAGCAGAAACGACTAAAGCAAAATATATTGGCTCAATAGAGCAACCAAGTCCCTTTGCAAGTCTAACCTAGAACCACTCCTAAAAACCTATAAGCATAAAGAAGCCAAGCAAGCCATATATTCAGCATTCGTATTATAGATTCAGATCAGAAGATTTTTAAACCCAAAAATTCTAGTCTCTTCTTTCAACCCAATCTCTCAATTTCTTCAAACAAATTCAATTAACTAGCTGATGCCTGTAGTATAACAATTCCAACAGTGGCAGTCTAAAATTTGCCGAGCACAACTTTGGAGAGAAAAAGATATTGGAACTTTCTATCCACAGAACACAAGCCATACAAGCAGAAGCTCACAATTACATTGACCTTCCTTGGAGGTTAGTCTTAAAATTACACTCACCTTCCCCAAGTTCAATTTTTATCAGAGAATACCCCTGTCAAACTTTTTTCCAGACACATATAACCCCTATATGCAGTGTTCCATACAGGTGAAAAAGTGATAACTAGCAAGGTCAGCATACTTTCTGAAATAAGAGAGGAGAGTGTGATTTAGGCATATCTCAGTAGAGGTTAGTATAATTTACAATAATTAGAGATATTGTACAGTGATACCTATCAGTATCTCCATAAATAACTCTGGCATTCCACTTTTCATGTAGATTTACAAATGATATAGCCTTTTCCAGTGTACTACGGCCACATTGAACAATACTGTCCGCAAGTTCTGCACAAGGCATGCGACCACTAAATCCAGCAGCAGTGTAACCATATGTTACATTTGATATGAGCTTCAAAGCAAGCTGTCTTGAATTAAATATCTGAAAATAAAATTGTACTAATGGGTGATTTCTATTTGCACTATGAAGATACACACACACAAAAATAGAGGTATATAGAAGAACCATATTCTACATCAAACATAGCAGATCCAATTAAATCCCCAAAATGCAGTAACATACGAAGGAAAATATATAGCATGTATTCATTTGGAAAATAATCATACAATTTCTGAATTCATCTTTTAGAAAAATTCCAGATTACTTCAGAAAAAACTCCAGACTGAAAATGGCCATAATTTACTTCAAAATAGTTTTTTGAGAACCAAGAAAATAAATATTATTAAATAGGAAAAATTACTTTAAGAAGAACATAGATGCTAAACATTTATAATCATGCGGTCCTTTTAGTATTTAAATTCCAAGTCAAATGATGATACCCGCTGAAGAACTTGCTCTGAAGGAGCCAACTGTTTTAACGCCTGTTTCACCATTATTCTGGTTGACAAGATCTCTTCCAATAAGCGGGGCAGCACACCTCTGCGAACCTGTATGCGAATAGGCTACGTATTAAAGTAACTTACTCTTTACAACTGAGTTATGGGGAAAGGTTCACACAATAGTTCGTCAAACTGAGAAGGGGAAAAAAAAAGCTACTTGCACAGATCTTGACGAAACAGAATGCTCTGAGGGTGTATGAGTTATAGTGGGTCAAGACAAACTACTCATGCCTACTTAATACAAATATAAGAATGATTAAATTACCTTGGAAGGTACAAACATTACACCATTTGGAGTAAGCAAAATTTGATCCATCAAATCTTGAAGAACATGTTGCTCTGGTGAAAATGAACTAACCCCAAGCGTGTTAGCTTTCGAAGCTACAACTTTGCCAAGACACGTGCAAAAGCAAAGGTTGTATGCGATTATCATGGATGGATATAAAGACTGGAAGTCCAATACAACAACAGGATCTGAATAAAATCCTGACTCTGGTTCCATTACTAGGGGCAGGCATTCCATGGCAGGTTGAGAAGCAACCTAAATGAAACAAAAACAAGCTGTTAAGCCCTTGGGTACCAGTGAATAAAACATTCATTAGACATTGCCTCTCAACATTGTCCAAATAAAAGAAAACACCTCCAGAATAATATTACTGAATGAAATCTCATTATGCTTGGTATATGTAAGATCAGAAACATTATTACATCATAATTAGTTATCCACAGATAAAAAGGAGAGGATGGGAAAATTTTATATGAACCTGTTGATTTCCAGGTGAGATAGCAAGATAGTTTTGTGTATGTGCCAGCCTCAAAAACATGGATTCAACCCGGTATTGTGAGCCACGAGAGAGAACAGAAAAAAAGTCTATACCAAAGACACGGGCAAGTTCTGATGTTCGATTCACCTGCAAAAGAAAAATAGATAGGAAATAAGGAAAGACTACAAACAAGTGAAATCACAATCATAGAAATAAAATTTAAGTTACTTTTGGAACCCCAGATAAATTGCAATGAACCTAATTAAGGATTCCAAGAAGCCATAGATTCACAAATATGAGTGAATCTATTTGTTTCATCCATCAGCTATAAAGAAATAAAGTTAAAATAACTCAGGCAACTTTAAAAGTACGTATAAAATTGCAAAAACACGTTTTAAGATTTCAGTGCACTGAAACAAGGCTAAAAAATAGATTCTGGTAGTAGTATAGCCAAAACAAGCACTCAACATATGTGCATATAAATATTCACTGAGAAAATCCTCGTATTGGCAATAAACTTATCATGCTACCGTACCATATCAAGTTGGTTTAATATCTCAAGATTCAGCTTTGCTCTCTCTACAACATATTTGATACACTGATATCTTGCTAGTCCAGGACCACTTGAAAACCATTTTGTCAGACTCTTGTTGTGAATTAAAGGAATTTTCCTCCTCAATACAGCTTCAGCTACAGCTTCAACTGAATATAAATTCAGCTTAACTTCTCCACGGATCATCCGCCATACATTAAGGACAATTCTGCCACCTACATGAACTCCACTTGCATGTGTCCGTCCCCATTCATCCTCAATTATTGAACTTTCTTGTACACAACAATCTACACTAGGGGTATCAGGGTCATCCAATTCCAAGATACCTTTCTCAGAAGTTTTGATATCTTCAGAAGCAACCCAAGGATCAGATGGAGTGCGAGACAAACTGTTAAGTAGTCCTAAGCCAATGTGTGAAGCCCTTTCTGCTAGATAACCAAGAGAACGCCCTTGAATATCCCACCCCATCAAAACATCTGGGTCAGATGAAGACAAGATCTTAATAAATTCCTTGAACAAGTGCTTTTCATCAGAAAAGACCAATACTTTGCAGCCTGATAAGCCATCGGAACTTCTGGAAACCAATGAATATGAAACATGAATAGCAACTTTGTAAACATGTGATTAGCTTGTATGAAATATAGTGTATACCAGTGCAAAAAATGTTAGCAATAAGAAATCAATCAAGAAAGAAAATGAGTAATAGGTGATACAAAGTGACATTATCATACCTCTGACAAGGTTCCAATTTGCTATGCAAAAGAACAAGAATTTCAACAATAGAATCACTGTCATTCTGAAAACCAAGAGCTACAATGTTGATGCCATCAAACCGAGGGTCAGGTGAAAGGTCTCCTCTTGATTCAGCAAGAACCTACCAATTTTGCAGTCAAGTCAGCTAACATGTTTTTTTTATCGCCATGATCACTTTTAAAGCAAAATTGGTAACATGGTTTAATGATTTGGTGCTTTTTGTGTGTGTATGCCTGTTATTGTCACCAAATATTAAGCATCTAATTCTTCGTGAATGCTAGGAATAAGTTAATTTCATATACCAAATAAAGTCTTCAAATCAGAATCCAATATACAGATTTGAGAGACAACAATGAACTCTAGAAGAAGCATACACCATATTGCAGGCACAAAAAAGATTAGGAAAGTACTATCTCCAGTACCTCTATGCTAAGTAATGTCAATTGCTGTCCACATCCGACACTTGCAGGGTCTCGAAACCCAATTTGACTCAAAGTGGTAGAACTTGATTTCCTAATAGGGCCTGATATCTGAGAATGATCTTGTGAGCCATCAAGGCTTACCTTTACACTTTCCGTTTTTCCTCTACTAATGCATGGTGGTTTCTTTTCTGCACTAGCATCATCATACAGCTTAGGCCTGAGAGGAGGTCCAGAAACACATTCAGGCACATCCTTGGCCTCTGCATCAGTTTCTTGACACATTTGATCTGGAATATGTCCAAGATGAGAGTAGATTAGTATGACCAGATTTAGGTATACCCTTGTCAATAGCCATAATCAACAAGCTAAAGAAAAGCAGACAAAATTGCTAAAAAATTTGCCATTGAACCACTTATATCCCTAGTTGAAAATTCAAATTAATTTTTCTAGAAATAAAATAATGGTATACCCTTCAAATATGAAGGCTAAATTTTTTTTCTTTAGTATATTTTAAAGAGAAAATAACACTTCTAATAAAAATTACCAATCAACTATAAAAAGCACATATGTTTTAGTAGATACCTCTCTCATCACAAGATAGCCATCTATGCACACTATCCACAGAAGGAGGCAAAATGTTAGGTGTTAATAGGTATAGATGAGAGCCATCATTTTGATAGTGAGTGGCAACATCATTTGTCCCATGAGATCTATGAGCTTTAATTTTAACAGAGTTTCCCATCTCTTTCTGGGAATACTTTGTGGAAATGGGAAGAAAATCATCTAGAGCATTCCCTTGAAGAAATAAACAAAAGCTGGTCAGAAGTTTCACAAACAGCCAGTAGGATCATACCAGAGAACACAGAAGAAGAAATAACATACTAAAATCAACAACCAAGCCTTATCCAACGAGGTGGGGTTTGTTACAAGACATGCTAAAATTGAGCGCAGACATTGCATAAAACACCTCACTTTCTCATTCCATTAGGTCACCAAAATTCATTGGGATGATAGTTCACCTAAAATATGCATATATTAAGATGATAACTTAAGAAATGAAAGACTCCAGCACCAAGAAGAAGTAGACCACAGACAATATCATAGCAGTTTGTAAAGTTTTGCTGCCCTTGTGAGTTTTTACTAAATAACTTAATCCTCTTTCTTTTGTCAAAATGGCTACTTCCACAATCAACATAACCCCTTTCTTGCCAGATCTGTGTCCTCCATGAAAAACAATGCCAAAGCACCTTGTAGTTTTCTTCTTGAGTGCTGTATGTTAGGCATTCCATATCATGGCATATTTTATTCCCCTAAATAACATGAATGCCAGCTGATCAATAGTTAATATTAATACATTAACTAGCACAAGCACAAGAGGGCTTCTCTCCTATTTAGCAATAGGCATGAGACTGAATCACACATTCACCACAATGCCTTTGCTGAAAAACAGGGCCAAAACCCATTTAATGTATATAACAGAAATAGAGCCAAAATGGAAATAAGAAGAGAAGAAAAAGGGAAGAGTAAATAGAGTTAAAGGAGATAAAGTTACAACCTGACATTTCATCATAGCTATCCTCATCCATATGAAAACGGGTATTAGAGATGGCTGGCAAGGACAAATTACTTTCAAGATTCTTATCAGCCAAGGCAATTTTCTTGTCAATGGTTATTCCAGTTAATTTCATGTGGTTACCCTTCAGGTCATCAACAATTGGTTCTGAGCAATTAGTCTCACACAGTATATTTTCACCACACTTTTGATTATCAACTCTTTCACTAAGAAATACTTGTGTGTCACTTGTAGCACTTTTGCCCGTAGCATTTAGGGTACCAGAAGATACAGGCTTTGCATAAGCTGTGCCAGCATTACGGTTTTTACCCTTGCTAGCCTCTAAGTGATCAATGGAATCACTGGAATACAAATTTTCAGGCTTAGAGAGGCCCGGTGCTCTACCTGTTAAAGAACCTTGATTTGTGGAGTTCCTTAACATTGTACTTGCTTCTTGACCCTCGATTTCATTTTGACCAAAATATTCATCTTTTGGCATAGCCAGTAAGGGACCGTCATTACTATCTGGAAGTGGCAGTTTCGCGCAAACTAAATTATCATTATTGCTCACTTTAAGATCACAATTTTTCAGGAGTTCTGTTTCTTCTTCATCAGTTTGCATTGTTTCAAAATCCAATTGCTTTTTCCAAAGGCTTATATTTGGTCCTTCATGCCTGTCTATAAGAAGCTTTTTAGTTGTTCCAGACTTACATTCAATTTCTTCTATTTGATGGGATCGTTTTCGCCTCATCAAGTCCCGTAGGGACTGTTCTTTGGATTCTGAAGCACTCTTACCCACAGTTCTTGTAATACAAGTACTATTCCTAACCCCATTTCTGATCAAGTAATCTGAGTCAGCAGACTCTCCCATTTGACTTTCAAATGGATGAGTTACATGCAAAGTAGCATGTTCTTCTCCGTTTTTAACCTTATCAGTCATTGAAAAAGGCAAAGAGCCCCATTGCTTGCTCCTTTTATCTTTACTAACTGCAGTTATAGCAGTACCGTGTAGAACATGGTATTCAGAAGGCCTTTTGGATTCACTATTGGTCTCTACAGCAGACGAGGTTCCAGCCAAACTAGCACATGGAATTGAGAATTCATCATCAGCTGAACCATCGACCAGGGGTACCCTAGCCACTTCAACAGGATGACTGATATCAGAAGAACAGGAAGGCTTTTCCTTAGATAACTCCAACTCAAGCATCTCCTCAATTGAATCCAGAATATCCTGACATTCCTTCTGGGACTCACTCTCATAAGCCATATTAGCTTCCTCCAGCACCTTTTCCATTGTTGCAGCAGGTAACAAAGGACTCAAGATTGTTTCACAAAGCAGTTCATCATCTGAGTTTATACTATCCACAGCCTGAGAAGTTGCAAGCCACTTGAGAAGATGTTGTGCTTCCCTATCTACAGCCTAAAATGTAGAAAATACAGGAAGGCATGAGATAATTTTAATAGACTAGATTGTATAAAAGAAATAAAACCAACGGTTGAACATGAGCCAAGATAAGCCAAAATGCCTTTTGGCTCCATCTCTCCCATAATAATTAAATGAAAAAGAGAAATAAATTCATAAATGTACACATATCTTCTTATTCCTTGAAAAGGTTCTCATAAAACTTTCAATAATCCCCTAGAGTATCAACAAATATAGTTATAAAAGAACTTAAAAAATGAAGATTGTGAATCTTTTGGTTAAAAAGAAAAAATAGTTCCAATATAAAAACATATGAACTACTTTCATCAACTTTCATTTAGGAGGGTAAGAACACATGAAATCAGTGAGTCTCATGTTCAAATTTCCTTTTTTGGATGAAAGTCTAATGTTCAGCTCTACTAATGTATGCGTGCACCAGCATAAGTTCTGGTTAAAATTAGCATTATTTTGATCTAGACAATCAGCAACTAGATACACTAATGGCAATAAGCAACGTCATGCCAGCATTTAGCATTGAAAATTCCCTGAGTAGATCCTTTATGGAATCCCAACTACATGCAGAACAACTGATCACGACAAGAAAAGTAATATCAGACAGCTATTTCAAAAGGGAAGGAGGGGAAGTGGTTTTGGTGTTTTGTTTATATATAATAGACAGGATATATACATAATAGGGAGCAAACAAACACACACACACACGCGTCACAAAAATAAACACTATACAATAGTACCCCTAACCCCTATAGAAGGTTGTTTTCAGCAAAAAGGTAAGAATTATTATGAAATGTCCTGTTATTTATAAAAGAGAACCATGGAAAACGTTATTGCCTTTATGTCCAACATTCCAACTATTTCAGATGACTGCATTTCGTCAACAGTCAACAATTTTAGACTTTTGTCAGCCCCTTCCTCGTGCAATTTGGCATCCTGACTTAATGAATATGGTGGCGTTGACGAGCCTATTATGTCTGTTTCTCTGCAACAATTCAAGGTTTCTCCATCAGTATTGTCCGGCTTCAGAAGCAAGATTTACCAAATTTTCCATCATGTAACAATTACTGCACACAAACCTCAATTCCTTCTGAGAGGGAGTAAAAGACACAGTGGTCCCAGCTTCACTGCACAATCCAAGAAGTTTTTTCTCAAAGTCGAGACCGAAAGAAAGAAGTTTCATAACATCTTCTGGATGTGGCTTTACAGAATCAGGAGGCACAGTAGCCTCATGAATCCCAGTCCTTTTCTGCTGTTCCTGCAATAATATAAGGCAATTAATTTAGGTAAAACCCGGACAAAAGAACATGTAAAATGAGAAGAGAGATTAATAGGTTACCTCCCATATGGGTACAAGTGACTGAACCATTTTGACATCTGAGCATGTTTGAGAGAGAGATGAATACATTTTGAATTGCTGATTAAGAATCTCTGCCAGAACAGAAAATGTCATAATAATCAGTAAAGAAAACAGTAGCAGAAGACACCATTACATATTTAATTATATATGTGTGGACGTGCATTTCTGTTTGCAAGTGTTAGTAATGCCACGAAACCAAACAAACCATCTACAGAAGCATCTCCTTCAAGCTCGCATGTGCTTTGACGTTTAGGGCAGCAAGGCTTATCATTTGATGAAGCACCAAATTCACCAGCAGGTGACCACATCCAATCAGATGGGACCATGGAAGATATCCACGTTTTTGACTCTAAACATATGTCAGCACCTGAATCTGCCTAAAGAAAACATTATGGATCAGATATAATTAAGGGGAGCACATCATCAAACCAGACTATATGGTATTTAAACAATAAAAGGGAATCAGAGGGTCTTTGACAACTGAAAACAAGCAAGTTAACTCACCATTATATGTTGACTATCAATACTTAATTTCTTGTGAGAAGAGTCTGGCATGGGAAGGCGGAACTTCATCTTCGATAGGTGTAAATGACCCATGCCATACAAGTTGTAATCAACCTAACATAAAATAAAATAAAAAATAAAAAACAAAAAAGTTCCCAGGAAAATGCAACCACATAAGCAACAAAAACGATTATTTTCATCAGAAAAACATTTAATCATGTTTAGTAAAGCTTACTATGTTATAACAATTCATATGAAAAAGCATACCAGAAACTGAAGAATGAAGGGAATATGAGATTCATGAGGCTGTAAACTTCTGTTGAGAACAGCACCAGCCTGAAAAGGAAATGTCATGATGAAAGTTTATTCTCTATATCATCAAACTACTTAAAACTAATTTCAAAAAGACTTTCCACTTATCAAACAGGAATTGTAGTATTCTGAACAAGTGATACAAAGGTAAGGGCAGCAGTCTAGGCACATGTAACATTCAGAAACTGTACCAAAAGAAGAGTAGCGGCACGGGAGACATCTTGTGGATAATATCTTAAGCGTCAGTCAAGGCTTCCCTGTTTTTTTCAGTAAGAAGGTTTATCATAATTCAAGCACACTATCATCCTAGATTGTACATAGTATATATGTGTGGCATATGCGTACCATGCAACTGCGCACGCGAAAACATGTTGCAAAAGCAAAATAAATAAATAATACACAATGTCTGGATACAGGTATATCTTCACAAATAACTCCTCAAATGAATGATGACCATAGAATCTTCTTGCTCGTACAAGGCTGCAGCCGTGTACGTGTTGTCTCGTTGAACCAGCACTGCCTTTAAGCTGCAGAAGTAGAAATCAAATTTGTTGATCTGACATTTTTATGTAAGAAACTATATTGACAAACACAAGGAAGAAAACAAAAAGAAATATATATATATATATATATAGAGAGAGAGAGAGAGAGAGAGAGAGAGAGAAAGAGAGAGAGAGAGATCAGAACTCATTCTAACTTGTACAGTGATACCTGCAAGGCTTTCTCAAGAGCAGCAGCTACCTTGTAGGTGTATGCATAACCTGTGCAATATCATTAAAAAAGTGCATTAAAAAAAAAGGGTAAAAATATGTAAGATTAACTTGCATAAATGCTGAAGAAAATTCGATAAATGAAAACCATCATCCAGATGATTAAAATTGGCCTTAAAAAAGAAAAGAAAAAAGAAATTCGCACAAATTATAATATAACATTCAAATATAGAAACTCCTCTGAAATCAGGACAGCTAAATATACGAATTGTTAATTTTCTATTACCTTCTTGGTCTAGTTGAAGTGGAATATCCGAACACGGCACATACAAATAAGGTAAAGCCTACAAAGAAGAATACGGATAATCAATTTAAATTTAACCACCGTATGCTATAAAAAGACAGGGAAAAAGTAACAACAAAAAGGTAATGCCAGAAAACTATAGCACTGATATTTTATCTATGGCAGCGAAATTTCTAACACTAGCGTTCAGTGATACAAGGGAACTAAACAGTAAGCTTAACACTGCATCCAGTGTTTTAATCAATAATGAAAAACAAGTTTGATGTGTGAGTGTGGTCTTACTTTATGTACGTGCAAGCAAGTCTTCTGGCCCGCAGGAGTAGAACCATACACTCTTATCACAGGAACCTCCTTCACTTTTCCACCTTATCACGAAAAACGAAACAATGGAACACAACAAATTGAAAATTAGCGCGTGAATTGAAGAGAAAAACGCGCAGAAACTTCGAAACGCAGAGCGAACCCTAAACGTTTGTCGTTTTGGTGTGTCGTACCGTGGAAGCTGCTGTAACAGATATCGGCGCCGTGGATTGGCGGTGCCACGTAATAGTCGATGGAGACAATCCGAACACTGAAAATCTCTGAATCGGACTGTGAAGCCGACATTTCTTCTTCTTTTCCCACTCTTTGCTATTTTTCAAGTCGAACGTACTGAACCGAACTATCGAGCAGAAGAAATTGAAAAACGGAGGAAAAGTTTTGGTTCATTTATTTTGGCGCTACCGCTACAATGCTAGGTGGTTAGAACTCTCAAGAAGAAAGTTAGAACTCATAAGAAGAAAGTTATATTTTCAAAAGCTTCTCCATCACGACTTTTGCGCTGAAGGTGATTGGGCCGGCCCAATTACTAAAAGCCCAATAAAATTTGTTATGCTATTTTTTTTTTGGTCAACCGCTATTTTGGACTTTAAAAAGAAGCAGGAAATGATTTGAACCAAAGTAACAAGCGGAAAAATGGCCTTCGTTTTCTCGGTGCAACGGTTCACATCGGCGCCGCCTCCGTCAAAACCGCCCAAAGACAGTGGCGCAGCTGGCTGTGAAGAAACCGAAGAAGAAGAGCTGAAACGTGGTTTAAGAAAAAGGCTGGAACCCCCGAAACCGAAAGAGGAGAACAGAGACCTCATAGCTGAAGAAGGCCTAGCGTGGAAAAAGTACTCGAATGGCGATGGCATTCCCAAAATACACATCGACAAAACAGAACTGGCAGAGTTCGGCAAGCCATGGCTCAACGTTCTAATCATCAAGCTAATAGGGAAGCAAATGGGGTACAAATCCATGCTCGAACGAGTAAAATCAGCGTGGAACTTTTTGGGAGGGTGATTAAAACTGTTTTGATAAATGAGTTTAAAACATAAAATGAGGGTAATGAAAAAATGAGAAATTATGAGTTCATAAGCTTATTTTGAGACTTGAAGAAGGAAAAGGGGAATGGAATGAGATAAAAAAATGAGAACTATGAGGATTGGATTATGAGGGATGAACACTGTGTCCTCCAATCCAAGCCCTTGTTGCTGGTGGCTTCAATTCTTAGGTCTAAGAGCAAGGGTTTGGTTGTCTATGGAGACGCCCTCCAGCTCGAGTTTCTCATTTTGCTTGCTTTCTCTTGGTGTATATGTGTTCCCTATGAGTGTTTTTTTCCTTGGTTCTTTCTCCCTTCATCTGTTTCTCTCTTTTTCTTATCCTCCCTCTCTCTCCTAGTGTAATATCCTGATTTTTTCCTTACGAAGATTTCGCAAAATAAATAAATAATAATAAATTAATAAGATTGAAAATTTTAATTTTTAACTTTAATCCCTAAAATATTAGCTAAAAATAATAATTTTGGGATCTCGTGAAGTCCCGTGAGGTCCGAGTCGATTTTCGGTTATTATTAAAATTTAATTACGACTCAAACGAGTCCGTAAAATACACTAATATAAAAATAAATTTAGGAATGCCTTGGCAAAATTTAAACTACTAATAAAAAAAATTAGTAGATTACAACGGTATGTCCGAAATATTTTTAAGGCATCCATATGCTAACAATTAAGGACAAAACGTTATCAAACATGATCGGATCGGGACAGGAAACCTTAAGGGTTATCCTTTAACTAAGATATTTATATATAATAATAATATAATAATATATAATAATATAATAATTAATTAACTTAACTGAGGCGGCATAAGCCACCGCCTTAGTTTGGCTTTCCTTCTGAAGCCATTTCCCTGTGCCTCTTAATTCATATTTTCATACTGCTAAATTTATTTCTGCTCCATTTGTGCGCTCTGCGGTTATGCCGTTGAACTCAGGAAAAATAGCACGATCGCCTCAAGGTTCACGGGAGTCTTTGCTCGCAATTTTCAAAACGCTCAAAAAAAGTGGGTAAACCGTTCTAACCACTGTCGATGTGGTTCTAAAATGTTTGTAATATGTTTTGTGATAGATTATGCTAGACTAAGTTGAATGATGATATCCATGTAATATTTTATGCTAGAATATGCTAGGTTTCTTGCTATGTGTCCTCTTTGATGAATTTCCATAGAATTTATGTGAATATGTGAGATATACATGTTATATGTGACTTATGAGGTAAGTGATAGGAAAATATGAGATTTATGATGAGAAATGATTATGAGACATGAAATTATATTCCTTAGGACGTGAAATATTATGATAAATACCTAGGAAATTGCTTATGATGATGGTTGTGCTATGTTTTGTGTTAGAATATGTTAGGTTTTAATTGCTAAATGATGTTCTTGAAGGTTTTTATCGATTATACTTGTATCTGAAAGTTTTTGCAGGTCTGGTAATTTATTGGAATAATTGTTAGAATTAGGTTGGTTTATGTTTATGAAGATGTTGAGCCTGAAATTAGGTGATATATTATATGTTAAATGTTATGTTAATATGAAGTAATACATGATAGAGGTTGGTGATAAATGACGAAGATGATGACATGGGATTTTGAACGGCAATTACTCAAGGAATAATAGGGATATGCTTATGAGTTATATGATGTTATGTGTGTTAAATAATTTAGACTAGGAGGAGTATAAGGTAGAATTATAAAATGATGCTTGCCAATATGAGGAATGTTAGATGCTTATGAGTATGCAGTGTTGTAGGTTAGGATGTAAGGTGATGGCCTTTCAATAGCTAGGATGAAAATGATGATATGAGTTATAATTGTTGCTCTAAGATGATGAATGAATATAACTACTTTATGATGATGAACTATGATTTTTATATATAAATTGTGCCTGTGATGATGATGATGATGATGATGGGAAAAACCTCTCTAGCAGGGTCGAGGGTTTGGCTTTTGGGGAAGGTCTTAGTCCCGGTCGAGTCATTAGGTCCGACCCCCACGCCATCCGTTTGATGGTTACCTCGGTCGTGGTTGGTGAGAATTACAGGGTCAAGACACTGCAGGTGAGACCCTTCAGGTTTAGCGCGACCTGACAGCCACGATGCGGGCTGTAATGTGTGGTTGTAGCGTGTGGCCGCAGCTACAAGGGACGAGGACGGAACCGCTACTAAGGCTTGCCTTATACCGCGGGAGTAAAATGAATTTCCAAAGATGATGATGATGATGTAGTAGTGTAGCTATGTGAATTGTATGATGAGGATTTTGATGTAATAGTATAGCTATGAGAATCGTACAATGATGTTTGAGTTAGGAACTAGATTAGCAGACAGATGACGTAGATAATGAAGAATAGATCCCCGAGCACCTAGTAACATAGGTAAAGCTGCTCAGGTTTAGCATGGACATTCATAACTAGTAGGGATTTAGTATAATTGTAACACCTAGAGATCCCTGAGCGGCGGAATCATAATTGAGTATAAAATAAGTTATGACGACTAAGGTTTCCCCACTGAGAACGCAGCGTTCTCACACCCGCTCCTTTATGATTCTAAGTAAGCATGACAAAGACATCAGTGCAGTACGTGGAAAAGCAGACTTGAAGAAAATAAACGGAGGAATAGGATAGCCGTCGCTTGACTAAAGATGTTACGATCAACCTTTAGTCAGTATGGTTTATGTTTTACACTACCATGAGAAAGTACATGTATGTATTAACTATGAGACTACCTATGTAAATGATTGTGAATATATGCCATGGACCACCTGTATGCTGATTGTTTGATGTGGTTAGGTTACAATAATTATCCATTAAGTATAAAGTTTTAACATTTGCTTTATAAATTCTATCTGACGTGCGACTCATATTTTATACCATATGTATATAACAAAAAAAATTTAAAATGGTCCATATTTTTCAAGTAAGAAATATTTTCAGAAATAAAGTAGGGGTTAAAAGTAACTCCAACCAAAGCAGATAACAACCTAGTGAGCATTGTTTGCGACGTACGCGTAAACAATTAGCTAGGGTGTTTCACCTAGGGTTCCATTTTTCCTCCTTGAATCTTGGTATGGACATATCACTTTCAGGGCGTGCAGGACGAGGCCCTCTGCTGCGTGGGTCCTCATGTCTGCCAGCCTTAGCTAAGAAACGCCAGTCTCAAATCTTACCTCAGTGCAAATCTCACACTCAAACTATCTAGTATGAACAAACATGCTTTTTGCCTCTCTTTCCTAAGTTACTGTGAAAAGTACTTAAAGGGTATAAGAATGGGGTTGTTTGTTGCATTATCAACAGGTTAGAGTAGGGCATCTAGAGGGAGCCTTAAAGCTGCAGCCTGAAGCTTTGCTGAACTCTGCCATGGTTCAGTCACAACGAGGGCGTCTCTGATTTCTTGCTCTCTAAGACCTAACAGTTGGTCAAAAGGCCTTAGAATGGATCCTATAACATCTTGGGATGTGGGACAAAATCCAAAGCCCTCTAATCCATAACCCTTCATAGTTCCCTTCTTGTCTCTTTGTGAGTTTGCTTATGGCGTATTCTGAGGTACCACCTTATGTCACACTTTTTAGCAACCAGACAAATGTTTGTGCTTTTAGTTTAATCCATCGTTGGTAATTGTCCTTAATCCATGTGTTACAAAAGGGTCAGTATAAGAGGGTTTAACAGGTTCGTTGACATCGGGTTCGTTTACTTCGTAGTTAAATTTGACATAGACAATGGTAGATCGAAGGTGATTAACGGCGTGCCATGGATGATATACGGCCGTTACCTCTCCGTTAGACTGTGTGTTCGGAATTTTGTGCCGCAGTTCGACACGGCGGACCATACGATGGTTTGGGTTCGGTTCCCCGAGTTGAGCGTGGAGTTCTACGACGAGTGCGCTCTCAAGAAACTGGCCTCAGTGGTTGGGAAACTAGTGAAGATCGATCCAATCACTTTGAACGTGAAGCGCGAGCGGTATGCGAGAATGTGCGTTGAAATCGATCTCAGCAAACCTGTTTTTGAAAAGGTTGGGATGAATACAAACTGGCAAGAGATTCGGTACGAAGGCCTGCATTTGGTGAAAGCTCGAGTGAAGAAGAAGAATGTTGTGGCGGGAACTAAACACTATTTGAACATGAAGAAGCTGCCAAGGGAGGTGAAGTGGAATAAGCCCAAAGGGAACGAGAACAAGGTGAATGTTGATGGGAGCTGTTTTGGGAGGCCAATTAGGGCCAGGTTCGGGGGTTTGATCCGAAATTGTGATGGTGAGTGGGTTGCCGGGTTTTTGGGTTCAATAAGAGATGGTAGCGTTTTGCACGCGGAGCCCTTGGGGATTAGAGAGAGGCTTGTGAGGGCTTGGAATCTTGGGTTTCGTAAGGTGTGCTGCTAAACGGACTCTGACGAGGCTATGAGATTGGTTACTGGGATGGTTGAAGGTGGGCGGGGTCACATGTTTGGAGTGATAATCGAGGAAGTTCGTGGGCTCCTGCGACGTGATTGGGCGGCGAGGGGGTCGCACGTGCTGCGAGAAGCTAACCGGTGTGCCGACTTCTTGGCGAGGATTGGCGCTGCGGCGAAGGATCGCTTGGTGCTGTGGTACTGGCCTCCACCTGGGTTGAACCCTCTCCTGCGCGAAGTCAACATGGGCCTTACGGTCATTCATCTATAGCATTGTTCCTAATAAATTCTTAGATGTGAAAATCTTTCTCTTCTTCGACCATTAATATTCATCTTTGAATTTCCTCTCACTCGTATTTTCTCTTTTTTATCTACTTAAATTTAAAGGGGAGTAAGAATCTCTTACTCCATGTTGAAAGTAAGAATGACTCTGTCCCTTTTTCTTTTTTTTTTTTGTTTCATTATGTTATTTAAACGGTTGCTAATAGTTTTGTCAACAACATCCGAGGGGCACAAATTTTTATAAATATATATACCCAAATTTTTTTAAATTAGGAACTAAATTAAATTGAATTTATGACACACGAAATAGTAAAAAGTAATTGTCATACTCTCTCTTTATTTTTTTACTCACATTTTAAACTTATTGTCTCATTTTTTATTATGTACAACTATGTTAAAATGTATACGTAAACTTTTGAATATAACTCTTGAATTTTTAAAGAATAATATAAAGAAAAAAAATCATGTATTAAGAAAAGTAATTTATAAAATAGTTTACAAATTATAAGTTATACACGTAATATTTCTCTTAACCAACTAAGTTATTGACATTTATCAATCGCACTCAGGATAAAGTTCTTTATCTCCACCAGTGGGGAGCAGGCACATTAAAGGTTAAGAAACTGCTTTTAAAAAGGTGAGCGGGTTAAGACATGGGCAGTTAGTAGAATGTTAAATTTAAAAATTTGTCCAAAATAATTGATTTGTAATTTACTACTCACATAATTGATGAAGGAGTAAAATGGAAATCAAAATCGTGATCAAATAAAGTGGTTACAAAGCCCTAGCAGGTTGTATAGATAATATACATCCATTTTTTTAAATCTGACACAATATTTTTTTACGTACATTTTTAATTTTAAATTATTGATTAAAAAAATGTCTACATGTTATTATGATTTAAGAAATGGATGTAATGGAGGCATAGGCGTTACAATATTGTTAAATCAGTGATAAGTGTCATATTTTAGTATTTTCATTGGTTAAAATAACACTTATCTGCATTGTTTAATATGAATTCACTTACCAATTTTTCCACTTCTATATAAATTTAGTATAGTTCAAGAGAATGAATGCATATAAGTGCAATAATGTAATTCTTGTCAAATTTCCACACAAATAAGAGGCGTGCATCAAAGGAATTAGAAGCAAAAAGAATCGAGCAACCAAATGAAGCTTCAATCCGCTTAGCGTCATCTCAAGGTCGCTGAGCGACCTCTATTCCTAAAGAGCTTGCCTAAGGGTGAAGTAACTTCAACATGAAGAAACTTAAACTGCCCTGAAGACTGCTCAGCGACCCCTGTAAACCACTGATCGACCTGAGGCTTGGTTTCTCTATAAAAGGCCATCAACACCCGAATTCAAGAGTTTTTCATCATCCATCACTTGACATATATAGAGCTGAGAACGAAGAAAAAGTTGGAGAAGAAGCCAAGAGCTATCAAGGAGCACGGCGACACTTACCATGACAACGTGAGAACGTGTCATGGTGAGCGTTCATCACCTTGCCCTTTGATTTCTTATTGTAAGATGGATAATTAATCCTCTTATTGTTGGGGTTTGATGAATATTATGGTTTGATTGTATCCATGTAACTCTTTTATGTATGAATCTATCAATTTCTATGATTTGCATGATTTGATCTTATGCTTGATCCCTGTTTTAGCCTAATCAATTAGAACCTGTTTTAAGATTTGATTTTGTGCGCGACAACGACATTATTAAGTTGGATCTAGATCAATTCATCTAATATACCTAATTGCTAGACATAGAGTTAGGTTTATCAGTCGTTTTAACACCTGAAGTTATATCGGTTTGCTTTATTAATCGTGCGAGACATTGACAATTAATAACAGGAACCGAATGATCCTCTCATGCTTGAAAGAGATGGGTAGGATAAGAACTGGTGGTGAGGAATCAAAGAATTGATACTTCATATGCATTGAGTAAATGGATATATAAAAACTGTAATATGATTCAATTCCCAGCAAGCTTCCTTATCTGCTTCTCATTCGTTGTCATTTTATCTTTCGTTTAATTTATTTGTTCTAAAATTAAACTTATAAACCAACCACCATATTGTTTAATTAACGACTCAAGAATAACTATTTATCACAACTCCCAGAGGACGACAACCCATCCGCTGTATTACAATTAAATCTCTTGAGAATTGGATTTGAAAGAAAAATAGTAGATAGGAAAAACAATAGAAAGAGTGCAAAAAAGCTTTCGACCCTCACTACAAGGAAAAGGCATTTAAAAGTAAAAACCCTCATTTATTTTCAACATGTTTTTCCAGGTAGAATAGAGAATGAAATGGAGAATCACTAAGCTTAACTGTCTTAGCTCTTGATACGTAATACTGACAGAAAAATAAACCGCTATTAAAATTACAATCCATAGTTACAAGCTGCCAAAGGCCAATGAAAAGTATGAACAAGGGAAAAGTGACCACACAGTCCCTTTCAAATAGAGACACTGTTTGGAATTCCCATCCCCGTTAGTCCACCTTCACTAGTTGGGTAAAGCAAAGTGTAAGGCATCTTAACAGGTCCAACACGGTTCTTGAGTTTCTCATCATTGTTCATCTTCAAGATTCTTTTCTCAATCTCTGCTAGTTTACTTCCAAACTTGTCAAATGCCTCCAATGGCTCTGCTTCTGATGTCCAATGAGGAGTGTCCCTCTGACCAAGGTAAACCTCATCAGAGGAATGCCTGGACAAGATTTCGATCAGCGAGACGCCAAGGAGAGTCTGCAATTGTGCCGTGATTGTCTTGAGAAAAGCCTTGTCAGGATTCGCCACAAGTTCTTCGAATTCCGGCATTCCCTTCTCAGGCATGAACCTCCTGCTTATAGTTGGACGGTTTGGGAGGTACCCTGCATAAGGGTACTGTCCAAAGTTCACTGCAGCATGGAGAGCCGAAGCGATCCATATAATAATGGTGCAAACTTCGATCAGGTCTTCGCAAGTTTGCATTTTCGGCCACCAAGGCTCGTCTTTCTTGTCACCATGACCCTCTTCCCTTAGTTCCTTCCACCAAGATTGTAGCTCTGCATCTTTCTTGACTGTGTCATCCACCTTGTAGTAGTAGGAGCAATAGTCCTGAACCCACATCTTGATGGCAAACCAAATCTCTAGCCCATCAACCGCGTAAGGGTAATCCTCAATCAATAGCCGAAGACCGTGTCGAGATTTCAAATCTTCAACGGCTATTCCTCTAAAAAGGAGAAACTATGTGTGAGCACATTAACATCAAAATTTCTCTATATGCTTCATTCTTAAGTATTATCATCCAATTGAGTTTGGTTATACTAACATGTTTCAAAATTGGACAAGTTACCATATTCATAATCAAATATAAGAGCAATGGTCATGTGCTTGTGTAGTTTACCTCTTGATAAGATCTGCTGGCAATGCTTGCTCAGGAAAGACCCAATCTTTATAAACCACAGATGACATCTCCATGGCATACTTATTTGGAAAAACTGTTAACTCTAGAATGCCACCTGCACTGATGAGGATTTGTCGCGCGAGCGCATTTATATTCATGGTGTCGCGAAAGTGTGGATGCAACAGTTTATAAATTGGGTGAAGCGTGCTAAGTTGCCTATTTGCAGCTATAACAAATGGTTCAATCACTGCATGAGTATTCAACCTGTGAAATATGGACATAAATCAAAAATTGATTTCAATTATAGATAAATTCAGCTTGTTTCTCGTTTAGTCGATAGAGTTATACCAGTGGCTAATAAGTTGGTGATAGCCCGAGTCGTTTACTGCTACATAAGCCTTAGCCAATTGCCAGATTGAATTTTCAACACCTTGTTCTGCAGGCGTGTAAACTTTACTGATTGCGCCATTTTGATTGTTATCAGGATGCGGCAAACTTAACTCAATGGCCAATGGCTTTAAAGTTCCATCATTTTGCAGGAAAAGAATTGTCCTGCTAGCATAAGTCTTTGTAGAAGTGGAGTTTATCTTCCTCAAATATGGAAGTAGTGCATCATGGTGATCTAATATGAACAACTTCTTGTGCTTAATTGCCTGTTCAACCAAGCACAAATTAACCTTGACTACAAAATTACCTGAAGATTTTATTCTCAAAACCCATGCAATGTTACATTAAACTTCAAAATTACCTCATCTATAGTGAGTCCATCTAGCTTGCTCTCAATATGTTCTTTCCTTATTTTACTAGTTTGATCACCATAGACTTTAGGATCTAGCTTGCTTGCTGGTGGAAATTCCTGCAGTTAATTTGGGATATTGGGATTGAGCTACTGATCCTATCAAGTTTAGGAAAAGACAAATTGATAACTGTAGCAAAACATACTATTCTTTTAGTTGAATTTAATTGACTATAGTCAACCAAAACAACTTAGAGTATGTTCGGTTTTGAGGTAGAAAGCATTAGAATCGACTCTGTCATGCTAAAAATGAAAAATTTTCACGTCTCCGGTCAGAATCGATTCTTGGAGCTACAAAACGAAAGTCAAACATGCAATTATGCTTACTTGTAGGCAGCGAATTATGACAGGGTTAACACCAGCCAACATCTCTCTAGCAAACTCTTCATCAGTTCTCCATGCAGACTTATCCTCTGCTCCAAATCATCAAGAATGCTATTATTATCCAACAATGATTTATAAAATGCATAATTCTTTCTTGTATGAGGGAAAAATAAAAACAAAAACATGTTAAGTCCTTGTAAGTCACTCCCTCCGTTCCACACCAACAGTCTCTTTGACATTTTTGATACATTTGAGTTAACAATGTACCAAAAAGTCAAAGGAACTACTATCCAAGATCCAAGTGAGTATTTAACAAAACATATAAAATACCTTTAATCACTTGAGGCATTGGATATTTGAGGAACCTTTCACCATCAGTTCTAAGAATTTCTTTGAGCATCTCTGCAGGGATGTTATCCCTAATGTCCTCAAGTATGCCCATGGGGACCTGAATTCCACCTTCATAGAGTTCAAGTACATCTTCAAAGCTATCAAACTCATTCGGGGTGTTGTCGAATAGAGATTCAAGCTCAGGCTTTAGAACTTGTGCTGTGGATTTCAAGGCATAAGCAAGAAAGTCTGACATTTTTAGGTGACCAAATCTTTCATCCCTGGGAACATAAATGTCTAAGCTCAAGGCAGGGTTCAATCTACTCTCAGTATTAGCATCTGCAAATATGACAACGTAAAAAAAGAAATAACACCACATCATAAATTTAAAATTAGTACAATAGATAACAAGGACCAAAGTTCATTTTCCAAAATATTTTAACTAAAAAAATACTGCTATGAATCAAAAAGCAACCAATATAAGGTTCCATAATTGTTGCTTGGAGACTCCTGCCTTTTTAAGACCTTTAGTCGGGTCGAGTCAAGTTAATCGGTTTTGGATTCAATTACTAATAGTTTCATCGTGGTAAACAATAAATAAAACAAAATATTAAAAAAAAAACCGCAATATAAAAGGCCTAACCTGACAATGCGGGTGGTCTACCAGTTTTTCCCCTTCGAGGATAGGGATATTCAATGGACCCTCCTAGAATAGGACGAGCATATTCTGGCCCCTTATCTGGATGGCCCAAATCATTGTAGTATGCATACTCATAAACCCTATCCCACTCTTCAAGCTTCTCTTTTCCATGTCCTCTTAGAGTCTCTAATTCTTCCTCTCTGTACTTAAGAAGCGGCTTTGGTGTGTCACTTAAAAGGTATGCCTGCAAATACATCATTAACACTTAAATATGTCAAACAACTAGTAATATATTTTTTATTAACAAAATTGTAAAAGACATTATTCTCGTAATTTTGATAATGAAACATTAATGATTACTTTTCTTTTAACAAGTACACTTTTCAAGAATTTGCATCCTTATTTTTACGTATAATCAAACTACTTATCTTTCCTCCAACAACTTGTTGGTAACTAGTAATACATATGTCTATAAGTTGTTACAAATTGTTTTATCTTTGAATTATAGTTATCTTATCATAACTTTAGTTCTTTTCTTTTCTTTTTTGCTACTAATGTATTTCCCAAATTTATTATTAAGAAAGAAGACTCGTTTTTTTAGATGGAGCTATACTTACCTTTTCAATTAGTGCTTTTTTAAGTAATTGAGTCAATCTCCTTCTTTATAGACCGTAATATGTCTCTACCACTACGTCAACATCTTTATTAGTTACAATTTATCTTTATCCATTATGTAACAATCTCATCTATTAATAATAATTTCCTGACAACTCTGATTATGTTTATTCAAGCATTCATCACTCAATTGTACCTTATTGCTGAAGAAAATGCGGTCCTTTTCATATTTATGTGCAGGGTATACCCAGGAGTTGCAAATGAAGTGAATGTCTCCATGGCCTGGAACATTTTCAAGTGTCAAGGTTCTAAGGTAGAACTCACTGTGATGATTGTTTCTTATTAAGAATGCTCCTGGAGTTCCTATATCCTCATTGTCCCAATCAAAGGTAACCTTGAATGCTGATTCTCCTGCTGTCAAGGATGTGATTGTGGTAATCCAATCTTCCAAATATGCAGGTTTCCCAACTTTTCCTTTTGAGCCACTCCCTTCAAAAATTGTGATCATAAATATCATTCAGCTACCATGATTAGGAAAAAAATTAGGGTAAAATAAATCAGAATGTAGCATATACTAAATTTAAGAATGTAAATGATTTATGATCAAACTACCTAGAAAACATAATTGGTTAGAACGGTAGAAAGGTATAATCCTTAAACCAGTGATCTCGATAAAAATGTAATTGAGAGAGATTGTTTTTTTAAGTGAGTCCTTCAATCATTCAAGCTCGACAAGGGCCAAAAGTCCACCATATGATAGTGGTTAAAGACAAAAAGAATAAAATCCTAATAATAAATTAATGAATTAATTAAAACAAATCAAATATATAAAATTGCAAACTTAAAAAATAGTAAGCAAAATCAAGAGTGAGTTAGATGATTTTAAAGATAATTTACATATAAATGGCCCTCAAAATTTTCACCTCTTTTTTTTGTTTTTTTTCCTGCTATTTTACAATTGTATATTTCTTCCATCTTATATTTTATATTAAGTGTCACTTTCGAATTTTAGGTATATTTATTATTCAAGGTATCTAAATTATCTAGTTACATTAATTTATAAACTGATTTATAAATATAGTAAAATGAAGAGACTAAGTTTTGGTGATCGGAATGGTATTAATTCAAAAATTTAGAATTAATAAGGCCTTGACATTGTCTTGAGCCAACATGAAGATCTTGACTCGTGAGGCTATTGGGTTTGACCGAGTCATAGTGGACCAGTTACAACTTCACCCACCAATAGACATTGGGGGGTGTGACAAAGCTTAATGGGAGGTATTCTTGCTCTCAAAAAAGTATAAGCCAAGTTTTAATAGTAAGTTTGTGATTTCAAGACCAATATCATACAAGTAGAAAAAAGCTTATATTATTATATTACCTATATTTTTAACCCATATACAAGTGCAAATCTCGTGTTATGTGAACTCACACGATTTGTAATCTAATTCATAACTTATTATTTAATTCAAATTTGTTCCCCAAATTATGACTCACCCACTAGTTAAAATTAAGTCAAATAATGAGTTATGTGTGGACTGTGGGTCATGTTATAAATTATGTGAATTTATTTTACTTATATGATGACAATTTATTAATCACATCAATAATGAATAGAATTCTACTAACAATTCTACTAACAACACATATTAAAACTATGTAATCTTACTAAAGCAAATATTAAAACCCTGAATTTTATAATGTTTCAATCAAAACCAAGAGAAATTATTTATCCTCCGCACAACACGCCAATACCTTCACTTTCAGCGTCCTTTCTTCGGCATAACGTTCAAGATGAAGTGGGCGTGGCCATAAAGAGCTAGTAGCATTTCTTAGGTTGGACCCTATGCCTAAGCCCTTGGAATGGTTTATCGATTAACCCCTAGGCTATTTCTCTTTTAGAGGAAAAAAATAGCTTTATGGTGTTCCCCTAACCAAAAACAATTTTCACAAAAATAAATAACAAAAATGCCAACACGTCTGTTTCACCCTAGTTGAGTTGATACAACTTCAAATTCACAAAGAAAGTTGATTAACATAATTGATAAAAAATATAACTCATATTAAAATGATGTAGGTTTGATTTTTATAATCAATATGAAGATTATTTTAATAGATGATGTATAAATACTTTTATAAACACTTAAAAAACTTGATATCAAACTATTACGCTAATAAAATGACAAGTAACAAGCTCACAGTAACTTTTATTTATTAAAAAAAGAAAACTTCAAATTCATACAAAATATACTGCCGTACACTTGGATTTTGTCAAATCTGCTAGCGTAAACAATTTCGTGACTCAATGTATAGTAATTGGTACACGTGTCTTTATAGATTTATATTGGATGTATTCAGCTTAATTTTGATACAAATAAAAAGGGTTTTCACAAAATATTTAATTATATTTTATCATATCAATAAAAAAAATTACTTTTACATTTTTTATTTTCAGAGTTTTACATATTATTATTCCAAAAATAATAGTCTTCATATATGAATGGATAAATATTGACTAATGAATATACATCAAAATTAATTTCTAACTATAATAAATAAAATTTATCCATATCAACAACAATTCTTTATAAAGTATGTTCGCTAGACTGGTCGTTGATCACCGCTATTCATTCTTAGAAGAAGTCTTGGCTTTATTTTTATATTTTTTTATTTATTTTTTGCGTGATTGAACAAATACATGAAGAATGAGCAAAGAAAAATTCTTCAAAAATGTAAAATTGATATATTATTCTGAACACTATTATAAGCCAAGTCAGTGTTATTCATTTGCTAAAGGCTGACTCGAGTCATGACTTGGAAACTTCAGAATTAGATTCCCTTCAAGCTTGTGATAAAAGGATGAGAAGTAAAAGGGGAAAAAAAAACTATCAGCTATCATAGAGGTTAGTGGTAGGGGAATAAACTCTACACCTTTAAATCCCAAAACGATAAAGGACCATCATGCCTCATGGTTATGTTATTGTTTTCTTGGCAAATAAGAAAACTTCATTATCTCCATTCAAGAGGGAGTGAGAATGGTAGGAAGAAATTCATCTTCTACTTGAGGGTATCCATTCCAACCTAATCCACTCGGATAAGATAAAAGCTCTGTTCATTATGGAAATTTATTCCTCGAATAATTATCCAAAATTATTAGTGTATATACACATGGTTTCTTTTCCGTGTTTCTTAGTATTTGGACGGTTGCGATTGAATCATAACTTTAAAATTCATAACTTTAAAATATTAAAAAATTTAAATTAATAAATATTGATACTCTTAAATTTTATAAGGTACTGAAATAAATTATATATATATATATATATATGAGACTTCAAAATATTACATAAACAAGCGATAGCCACATGTAGTTTATTGGTGTTTCGTAGTATTTGAACGATTGTGATTGAATCATAACTTTAAAATTCATAACTTTAAAATATTAAAAAATTTTAATTAATAAAACATATAACGAAATCTTAAATGTTATAATATTGATACCGTTAAATTTTATAAGATACTGAAATTAATTTCACACCTATATATATGAGACTTCAAAATATTACATAAACAAGCTATAGTCACATGTAGTTTATAGTTTAGTAATTGCCTTTTACCTCCCATGAAACAAAAGGATCCGAATTCTAATTATAGAGTGGATAAAAGGTATTTATATTATTAAAAACAAATGCTACTAACCACCTCTAACACCCAAAGAAGAAAAGAATAAATAAAAAAAAGGAAAAATCACACGACGAGCCCCACACTTTAATGTGAGCGAGAATACCAAGAGTGGCCAAGACTGTGAAACCTTCAAACACAACTCTAGTAGTCAAGAAAAGTAGAGAGCAAGAAACACTAACCTGCAGGATCAACGTTAACAGCACTTATTAGTTGGAGAGAGACACCTTTTCCCGTAAACTCATGAACACGATCAAGAAAGGAGGCAGTGAAGTCGTTGAAGTCCAACACGTTTTTCTTCATCAACACCACTGTCCCTCTGATCTTGCCGCCGTCATCACTGCCTCCACCAGCAGCTGCGAGGGCATTCCTTATGTTATGGAGCATATCGAATCTCTCTGATTAGAAAACGATGATCAACAGTTAATTAGTAATGCTTTGTTGTAAATTGTGGATTATATTTATTGTTACCCAAGTTATGTGCTTTTTTATAGAAGGAAAAGAAGACCCAGTGCGTGGTCCAAATTACTGTTCACTACAGTATATATATTCCATTGATCAATACGAAGCTTCCGCGTCTTAGCCAAAAGGCTTTCTTAGAAGGACAAAACTTTTATCACGTTTTTTAAGTTTATTTCATTTATTTGTACATTAAAAAGACTACACAATGTGCTCGACGAACAACATCTACAAGGTAGAGTAATACTTGCACCTACATTGCATTTAGTTGATTAGATTAATTATCACTTGATTGCGTTAAATTGCAATTTGGAGATGTGCTATATTAGTTCAGACTTTACTTGTCTGTCGGATGGTGATCATGATTTCTTTCAAGCTATTCACACACTAGAATTTTTAAATACTATTCGATGTTCTGGTCTGTCTAACCATGAGTTGAAATTGAAGGTTGGAACACCAATTATGTTATTGCGAAATATAGATCACTCAGCCGGTTTTTGCAATGACATTAGATTGGTCATTACAAGACTCGATCAAAATGTTCTGGAAGCAAAGTGTTCGCAGTTAACAATAGTGGGCAGAAGGTTTTCATACTCAGAATGACCTTAACTCCTTTAGATTCAAAATTACCATTTAAATTACAAAGAAGATAATTTTCTGTCATGGTTTCATATGGAATGACTATTAACAAAAGTCTAGGCCAATCTTTATCAAAGGTGGGCCTATTGTTGAAAAAATCCGTTTTTACACATGGTCAGTTGTATGTTGCAATATCAAGAGTTACCAACAGGAAATGATTGAAGATATTGATTTATCATTAGGGGTGAGAACAGACCAGGCCAGACCCTTAACAGGTCAAGCCTGTTTCGTTAATTTTTGGCTTGAGTCTGGCCTGTTAACTATTATAGGCCAATTTTTTTGCCTGACCTGGCTTGTTTGGGAGGCCTTGTCTGGCCTGGAGCCTGATAGGTCTGCATGTATATTTTATTATTATAAAAAAATAAAAAATTAAAATAAAACCTGCATTTTTTAATTTTTTAAAAATAATCATAATAAAGTATTGTTTTTGTTAATAACTTAATTTTTTAATATAATAATATTCTAAAGTAAAAAACTATAATATATATACGTATTTCATGAGAGAAGGGAGATAGTTTAACTGAAAATATATAACATTTACTATATAACAAGCAAGAGCGTATTAATTCAATATGAATCAAAAAGACATTTTCAATAAAGAATTGAAACTCTAAAGCTGCAAGCTGCTGGGATATGCCCATGAAGAAACAGATCAAAAGACAAGTCTGAGCAATGTGAATATCCATTTTGTGAGAGGAAAATCAAATTTTCATCCATTGATTTTATCATTAAGAAACCAAAATCCATATCCCAAAAAAGTTTGCTAAACTTTGTCATGTATATCACCAATTCTTGCTTAGTATGTGATAGCAAGATCATAAATAGAATATATGGCATGTTACCAACAAAAAACAAGAAGGAAAATGCCAGCAAAGCTCTCACATTATTCAGATGAGATGAGAGTGTGAGTGTGGGACAGTCCTATGGACTCTTTAGATTAGGGTTTCTTTAAAAAGAAAAATTAAATAATAAAATTATATTAATAAATATGATTGCATAAAATGTTATAAAAGTAATGTTAGTTTAGTGGTTAAGATGTTATTTTGGTAAAATGAAGGTCTCTAGTTCGAGTCCTATTGAAAGTAATATAAGTTTTTTTTTAGTAAACCTATATGAACATTTGTGAGTAATCAGGCCTGCCTGACATGCCTAATAGACTTTCGTAAGAGTTGTGCTACACGTACACCCTAAGCCTTCAAACTTCCTCTTCCTTGCCTTGAAAATAAGGATTGCACCACAATAAAGTCTCGTCCCTCTCTTCGATCTCTCATCCCTTTCGTCAGCTCTCGTCGATCTCTCTTCACCCTCGTCGCTCTTCAGCAAATACATCGTGTTCACGACACAAATGTGTAACATAAATCTCAAAGAAACAAACGCTTGTAAGTGCGTCGAAGCTGAGTTCACCTTTTATGCTTTTGAATTAAATTTGTTGAAGAATGTATATCTGAATGGGTTTAGTGGAAACACAATGCATTGTGTAAACCGTTGTGAGCTACATCAATGTTGACGATGGTACTTAATGTTTGTACACATCGTCATCTAATGTTTGTGTACAACGTCATATAATGTTTGTGCACCCTAATCAGACATCACATTCTGCACTATTATTTTATTATACATTAAGTAATATGCATATATGTAAAGTTTATGTATTATAATGTATATAAGTGTTAATAAATCTTTTGAATTAAATTGGTGATGTTAATTGTTCATTGCTGTAGAAAATGGCTCCTCCACAATCACTTGAAGGGGCACCTGTTGCTAGTCACGCCTGCAAATATGCTTCACACAATCCAACACAATTACAAAGTTTGTGCACGGGGTCATATAAAGTTTGTGTACTGTTGTTGTAAAGTTTGTGCATCGTCTGGTCAAACACTATTGGTGTACTACTTACGCATGACAGTCGACTTCCACACCAACAAGAAGGTTCTGGGAGCAGCACATAGCGTAGTTGTTATGGAATAAGTACATACTGAAATTTATGTAACCTACGATAATGATGCACAAACCAGTTATGGTTTTTGGTTTAGGGTTTAGGTTTTATGCAGCTTGGTTTATCTAAACTAATTGTTATAGAATTTGTCCATTAAATTTGAGTAAAATGTCCATGAAAGATTCTACAAATTAATCCTTGTTTCGTTCTTTTGTTTTGATGCATCGTGATTGCTCATCAGTATATACAAAGTTTGTGTTCTATTGACCCTAATGTTTGTGCTATAGGGGGTATAAAGTTTAGGCAGCCAAATATGCCGAATCTTCCACTGAAAAAATCACTGCCCCCTGTACAATATAAGATAATGTTTGTGCATATGCCAGTTTAAAGTTTGTGCACTTCATAAAACATCATAATCTTTATAATACATTATGCACAACACATCAAGAAGTATTTATTCATGAGAATATATAAAAAAATTTGTGTCAAAAATATTTATATTGTTTATGCATTAATTGTTGAAAGGTCGAGAAATCTTTATAATGCATTATGCACAACACACAAGAAACCGGGGTTGAAGCTGTGGATAATGTTTGTGCATATGTCAGTTTAAGGTTTGTGCACTTCATAAGTCATCAGAATCTTTATAGTACATTATGCACAACACATCAAGTAGTGTTTATTCATAAGAATATATAAAATGTTTGTATCAAAAATATTTATATTGTTTATGCATCAATTGTTGAAAGGTCGAGAAATCTTTATAATACATTATGCACAACACATAAGCAACAGGGGTCGAGGCTGTGGATAATGTTTGTGCACAATATCATATAATGTTTGTGCATATGTCAATTTAAAGTTTATGAACTTCATCAGACATCAAAATCTTTATAGTACATTGTGCACAACACATCAAGTAGTGTTTATTCATGAGAATATATAAAAAGTTTGTGTCAAAAATATTTATATTGTTTATGCATCAATTGTTGAAAAGGTCGAGAAATCTTTATAATGCATTATGCACAACACATAAGCAACAGGGGCTGAGGCTATGGATAATGTTTGTGCATATACCAGTTTAAAGTTTGTGCACTTCATAAGATATCAGAATCTTTATAGTACATTATGCACAAACACATAAGCAACAGGGGCTGAGGCTGGTTGATAATGTTTTTGCACAATATCATATAATGTTTGTGCATGTGTCTATTTAAAGTTTATGCAATCAATCTTCTGTGATATTTGTCATTGATGAATGTGCACTAGATCATATAAAGCTTCAGAACACTAGAACTTCACAGAAACGTAAGGGATAACACTCCCCATCGAAATCAGAACAATTACCGCGGTTCTCTCTAATGCCATTTTCGATCAACAAAAAATTTTGATTATGATTATCAACATTAGATTATGTAGGTACTTTTGATTTTCATGCTGCTATCGGTTGAAACGATCTCGCAATTATGGTTCTGTGCATTGGATCTCAAATTTCGTATTCTGTTACGTTATGACACTGACTACATTGAGCAAACTCGAGTGGGAGAAGCATTTACAACGTATAGTATAAATGAGATTGATACTGTATAAATGAGAGGTGTATATACGGGTGTATGGAATATAGGTGTACACAGAGAATTTCCGCTTTCGTAATAGCCTGAGCTTAGCCTGTTTATTGAAACAAACTTTGAAAATGATCTGGGCCTGACCTTTTTTGGCAAACAGGCCAGGCCCTAACAGGCCGCCTGGCCTATTCCCACCCCTATTTGTCATGATGATAGCAACAATAATTCACAAACTACCAATGTCGTCTACAAAGAAGTCTTCCAAAATGTTTGAACTATTATCAATAAATGTATTTGAATATTATGTATTAGATACTATATTCTTCCATCACTTTTCAAAATATTGCGGTTGTTGTATTTCTTACATTTAAGCATTATGTATTATTGAAAAATTCTCCTGTTTTTTTTTTATTGTAATTTCTAATTCCTATCTATCATACTTAGTTTATAAACTTTGGCCGACCACAAATAATAAATTAACACTAGGTAATATATCAAAAACTAACAATTTCTATACTCTAATCGTTTTAACTATTCAAATTTATCAACACATTTTTAGCATGCATTGATTAATTATTAAGTTTAATTCAATTGCGCAATGCGCGAGTTTAGGATCTAGTTAGCTTTATATACGAGTAGTGTTAGTTTTATAGTCTTGATTGAATTACTGACATTTATACCCTATTAACATGAACTCGACTAACTTGATAATATCATAATCACAATGAGACACGAAATACAATCTCACTTGTCAACGGTTAGTATCTTATTCCATATCAAATATTTCAACCAAGTTTAGCAAAGAATCAATAAATAGTTAATCTCATGAATAGAGACTAACATGTAAAGTATGACCTAGTCATGCACCCTAAGAAAAAGAGTGTAGAGATGACAATCCTTAAAGATCTTGTGGACAATGCATAAAAAATATTAGAGAATTATCTTAGGTTGTAAACTAATAGGCTTTGGGCTCTAACCAAACTCCTTATGAACCAACTAAAAGACACAATGAAAATATTTTAATTAAGAGTAATTATTTCTTGCGTTGACATTATCCTCGTACTCCCTTAAAACTCTCCTACCACCAGCCTAGAGTTCCCTTTATTTACGAGTCTCTTCACGCCAACTGGCCTATACCAACAATACAGCCATAAGCCTACTCATATATGAGGAAAACTATAATAAAGGCTAGGTAGCTTGTACTTGGAGAGGGCATAGGAAAAGAGGTGAGTTGACTTGATCTAATGGGAGAAAAAGGGGCTCAACCATTCTCCTTCATAAGGAACCAAGAATCCTATGCCCAAGAGGACTGCCCCCAACTAATACAAAAACAACAATAACTCTTTTTCCAAGCATTACATGGCCAAAGGCCATAACATAACATACCAACACCTCTCCTTTCTTCTTTGACCACTTCAGCAAAGCACCAAACCACTACTATCATCACCTTCTTCAAACATACCGACCCAGCACTTCAAAAGATCAAATATCATGGCCAATGTATAGGAAGTGTCTCACAAAAATACTTCTTGATCATCCCTCACCGTGGGTTATTGTTGTTCACCCCAATCAATCAGGCCACCAGATAGTTCCCTAAATGCCATTAAATTCAATAATAATTTTTTCACGCTTACAAACTCATAATCTCTACATTAAGTAACATCTTCCTTATTCTTGTGTCAAAAGATAAAATTAAAAGAGTCGTATTAATGTTAAGTGTCACTTTAAATTAATTTGTTATGCCTCTTAAAACAATTTTGAGAGAAAATCTATAAAGATTCAAGGCAACCTTGCATGCAGCTCAACCTTTAAATTATTAAGAGATCGTAACCGGGACAAAAATATTAGGAGCTTATGGAACACTAATTAAAATTCTTCCATCATCTGAAATGAAAATATCACCATATAAATAGTCAAGGTACAATCTTAGTTAGGTTTTATTGTTTTATGAACACTTAATAAATTGAGTAACAAACAGTGTTCCAACGTGCCTGGCTTGTAGATGGATCACATTCGACGGCACAACACTTTCACGGCTGATTTAGTCAGTTAAAACTTTTAAACTAAAGGAATTTTAATACATTCATCAACAAAGGTGAACCTTTCTAAGACACGAGTACTTAATTAACGTACCAAATAGCTAATATACCAGGCAAAGACATGTAAATTACTAACATATCTCAATTACATTAATCAAAATGTCATCTCACCAAAATACCTTCCAAAACTAGTTCCAAAATCCAACACCAAATAGTGGCTCCAAAAAAAGAGCATGTGAGAAATATCTGCTCTATGATGCAGCAAGTTTTTTAGTTACAAGATGAGTCTTCTCATGCATAACCGCTCTCCATAATCTTCTCACCCTTTCAGAGATTTTGACAGAGTAAAACACTTTAACAACACACACAACATGTAGGCCTTGTAGCTAGCAAGAACTCTATATGGTACAAGTTTTCCGATTAAACACACTATGTGAGCAATATGGAGGAGCAGAGTACAAGGGTGAACATTGGTCAGTACAATCCAAAGATCAGTTTCACCAACCATGAGCTCCATGACCAAATCCATACGCATCCTGCATATAACCAGCTCCGTGGACATGATCATCACCGTGATGATGATCAAGGTCACTATTTTTTGCTTCATCAAACATCTTCTGTATGTGGTCTGGGATTGACTCTTGCTCAACTTTCCTCTCAGACTTTGGTAGTGACAAGACAAACTGAGAAACTTTCTCAGCTATCTCAACCGCTGCATCCTCCTGAGATCACCAAAAATCATATTAGTTTCAATGGTAAAAGGAAAAGAACATGAACATCACACGGTAAATCAATGGTTTCTGTGATAAAGAAACAAAAATAAAATAGTAAGGGTGAATATATAATATGAAACTAATCAGGAGGTGGTGGAAAGATTTCTTAGCTTTCGATGATTGAAATCCTTCACCAAAGCCAAAAACAATGTTCATTAGCCTGCTAATTTATTTTTTCCTCTTCCATCAACTATCCTACCATCTATTCTTGAAAGGAGCCAAGATCAGTCCTCCACTCCTTCTCTTGTAGGGGTGTACGTCGACCGATTTGAGTACTATTTTTCGGATGAACTCACCCATCCAATGACGAGTCGAGCGAGTTGAGTTGTGCAATTTTGAATGAGGTGACTCACCTCGAGTTGATTTCGTTGGGTTGTCGAGCGAGTCGAGCGGGTCGACAAGTGATCGCGATATTTTTTTTATAGAACATTTGCCAATCATATATTATTATTATTATTATCTTCTTTTTGCATTTGAGAGTTTCTTTTTTTATTTTCTTGGTGGGAGGCTTTGACTGATTTTTCAGACTAATTTGGGTAGAATTTCTCATTTTTATTTGGTTAGAGATGGGGGCATCAGGCTGAATTGGGTAACATTAGGGTAAAAAAAGGCCTTCGTCGGGTAATCAAGCAATTTAGTTTTAGAATTCAGTAAACCGCCACCTAACCGACGAAGTATTGAATTGAGCGAGTTTTGACCTAAGTCCTAATCGACTTCGATTCGAGCCGAGCCAACTAGCTTCGAGACGAGTGAGTTTGGCGGGGCTGGTTAGCTCACCCAATGTACACCCCTACCTTCTTGGTACACAACAAGCAAAGTTGTAGGCATTGTGTACCCATAGTTTCTATGCATTTGGAAATCCAATAAAAAGCTCTCAGAGAATAGGAGAAGACCAATAATGACAGGCATATATATCACATAAAAGCCGCGCAGAATTCCTCCGAAACTTCAAATCAGCAAATACCATGCAGATACATAAAAAGAAGGGGTTTGCATGTGTCAAACTTGTAGTAACATAAAAGAGTTCATTTGGGAGATTAAATAAAATGGAGCATATGATTCATGGTTTTCCCGAGATTAGGAAAGACCCACAATAACTAATTATGCGAAAAAACATAACAAACCAACTCAAATGTAAGAAGGGCTTCTTTACTAGGTTGTTAGAACCAGAAACCAGAGAAGAGGAAGAATGGAGGAAGGACACTGATATTATTGATTTAACATCCTTTACAATATGTCAAGAACCCTATAATTGCTATAGAAACTGCATACAGACTTCTGAGGAAGAGTTATAGCTCCTCAACTCTCCAAAGACTGCACAAATGACTAGACACCTTTTCTAATCCCCTCCTCTCCTTATTTACACTCACTAACTGTTCTATCTAACATACTGTAGCTAACTCTTCTAACGAACAGTGTCCTAACATAGGTCTATGGGGCTATAGGCACTTTGAAAAGTCAACATTGATATTAGATCAGCTTGAATAATTAGAAAGTCCAACCCAAGTATAGCAAACATGAATCCCCAGGAAAGTTTAGACGAATGTAGCATAGTCACAACATCCAAAACTCTAATATCAAAATTATTGTATCTGATTATAGTTCAAGAACAACAGCAGTAACCAGCTCATTCAGACAGTCATTAGGAAGAACATAACTGCTCCAGAAATCATAGCTGCTTAAGTTTTTCAATAAGTTTGCATTCCAATTCGGGTAAACTATCTCTTCATAACAGCAAAATCATACAGGGAAAGAGAAAGAGAAAGTAAAATAAGATAATCAATACAATCAATCTTGTGCTCACCTGAGCCCACCGGCCTCCAGAATGTGTAACAAAATTCGCCAGCGGAAGAGCACGAGCAATGCGGTTCCCCTCGTCGCTCCATTCCTTAGACCAACCAGCAGACCACAGCACTTGCATCGGCACACCTTTCAACCCATCAGAACCACCCCATCCAGCCACATCAAAGCTAGAATTCAACTTCTTCCCAGTAGCCACAACAGCTCTTACCCCACCCCTGCCCTTCAACAGCACCCTCTGTGCATCTGCATCCGCAGCACCGATCCTCTTGGAACAGCACATGTTCACCACCTTTGCATACACCCATGAGAACCCCAAAACCAGCTCTCTGATCGCTGGATACTCCAGAACACAAATAGGCAATGCTCCTGAAGTTGAAGTCACTGTATCAACAAGGGTCACACTTCTCACCTATGTTGCACGAGTCCAGGCATGAATATCGAGTATGATAAATGCAATAACTTGATAAACACCCTTATCTTATTAAATAAAATACTGTAAGTGATAATATGATTAGAAGGAAGTAGTTGGACAAAATTTGAGTTTCTATCTTGAAATTTTCGAACAACACAACTTCAAAGAGAAAAGATATCCATTAAAAATAAAGTTTTCAGAGTATGTAAAAACACGAATGCAGAAGTATTATACGAGTACTGATTGGGAATCAGGGTATAATGCGGGTACGTAATCAATTTTTTTAGGTATTTGTGCATCATAGCTTCTCACCAAGTGTGAATTCTCTGAGATCCAAGTGGCACTCGATCCCAAACCCGAATCGTGCAAGACCAAGTGAACAGGAGCTAGCCCCATTGAATCAATCACTTGCCCCAAAACTCTCCCCATCTCTTCAGGTCCCAGATCAATGGGCTTAGCCACCTTCCTCTTCGACATTCGAGCTTGAATCTCTTCATATGGAATCTGACCCGTTTCAACAATCTGATCAAACGCCCAAAAGAAACCCTTTTCCTGGATTTCACTGTACACATACCAAAACCTCCCTAAAACCCCATCCAAACCCTCAATTGAATCCTCCACGGAATTGTCCGAGAATCCATTGCCTGGTAGGTCGATCGCAACCGCCCTCACTCCCTTGGCACCGAGATAACGAACGAATCCGCGATAAGAGTATGAGCTGAGACCAAACCCGTGCACAATGACCACGTTCTCCGATGCCTTTTCGCTCGATCCTTCTTCGAAGGTGAAGACTTCGATTGGTGGTTGGTTTGGGCGGGGCTGGACCTTGATGGTGCGGCCTCTGGAGTAGTGGTGGCGGAGGGTGGTGGGGAGGCTGAGGAACCAGGATTTGGGGTCTTGTGGAGAGAGAGAGGAAGAGGTGAAGAGGTAGAAGAGGGTGGTGAGGGAGAGGAAGATAGTGAAGTAGAACCAGAAAGTGAAAGGGTTTGTTGTTGTTTGGGGAGATTTGGATTTTATGGCTGGTGGTGGGAACTGTGAGTGTTTTGGTGGTTGTTGTTGTTGTGGTGGTGGGAGGTCTGGTTCTTCTGTTATGATTGCCATGAGCGATGATCAGTGGTGGAAGATTGTGTAGGATGAGCGCTGTTAAAGATTCAAGCTTTTGAACTGTGTAGAGTGGTTACAGTCACAGAAATGGTGGTGGGGACATGGTAAGTTGAGTCTTTTGAGAGAGTCCAAGGTGGTGTGTTGAGCTCGCTTTTCTTTTTATTTTTTCTCTATTTTATTGAAAATAACATATACTATTCATCAAAAAAAAAGAAAAAGAGAGAGAATAAAATAACAAATACTATCACTTTGTTTAGATATTGAACAGAAAGTGGGAGGAAGGAAAATGAAAAAAAAAAATACAGACAGGTATATAAAAAAAATGTAATGTTCAAATGAGAAGAAAATGGACAAAAAAATAAGTGAAAACAAAATAATTTTATATTAAAAGTAACTTAAAAGTATTAAATTATTTTCTTCCTCCTATTTTTTCTCTTACCACACTTCACATTTCTCTTATCTCTCTATTTCTACATTTTACTCCTATGTTTGCACAATTTTCATTTTATTAAAGATATATTTTTTTTGTGTAGGTTTCACTCATTATTTTTTTCTCTTCTCTCTAACTCCTTTGGCAAACTAAATAAGAGAAAACAACATTTTCTTTTCTCTCTTTTTCTTTTGAACCAAACAATGTGTTTATGTTTTAACCTCGATTTAATTTTTTTATTTGAATAAACTACTTTTAATCTTTTACAAGTTGTATTTCTTACATTTATAGGAAAGTCCGCTTGATTGTGGTAATAAATGAGTATAAATTCTAAATTATAGTTCTTTTTATTAAAATTATTAAAATATGATATTTTGCATTAAATGTCATTATTTGTGGCGATTTATTTAAAAAATAATAATAAAATAATGACTTGCCACAAATTATGCCGATTTATTAAAATAATTAAATTTTTTAAAAAATATATAATAAAAAATAGTAAAATATAATACTAACATATATAAATCACTACAAATAATGTTAATTTATTATTTTTTAAATTATTTGTCATAAATGGTGATAATTTATAGATAAAAAACCACATTTTAATAATGTCTACAAAATGACCACAATTTAATATTTTCTTCATTTTTTACCGTATATCTAAACTTTTTAACTACATTAATACTATCTCCATACCCTTTCTTAAAATGAAGAAAATTTCATAATATTGTATAAAAGTGTTCTATTATTATTTTTATTTCAATTCATTATCTCTCATTTTTTATTCCATCTCTTTTTCACTATTTTCATTGAATATATATTAAAAAAAGGATAATACTTGTTAAACTTAAATTTAAGAAGCGAACAATTATTTGTAAAACAAATAAAATAAAAAACAAACAATTATTTGAGAGCAAAAATAATAAAATTAGAAAAATGATATTTGTATACTAAAAAAATGAATGAACACCATATGCCTTATGAAATAAATGAGAAAAAGAGAAGGAAAAAAAAAAGTAAGTAATGAATCCTATATATTTTATAAGTAAAATGTTAGAGTGTTTAAAATGATAAAGTATACAAATAACACACCTTACAAAAATATATACATTACAATATGGGGTGAGAAAATAGCATAGGCTCGTTAGCGATGGAATTTCAATAAGCAAGCTCTTGTGCATTAAAAAGAATCTTGATGCTTGTTATCATTAAACCTATAAAGATTTTATTAGGTTGTTTTAAGGCCGATAAATGATGTGAAAATAAAACAAATTTATCGGTGACATGACATTACATAGGTGGTGGTCTTTGTTGAATATCTTAATTAATGGATAGGAGTTTTTTTTGAGACATTAATTTAACTAAATTAAAATTTTAGAAATAACAATTTTAAAAAATAAAACTTAGATCAAGTTTTTTTACCTTCATTATTTAAATCATACAATGACACATAAACATTTTTATTAAGACGAGTATAAATTTTTAGTGCGTATTTAATTTTAATTTTCAAATTTTCTTATTTTTAAGATTTTGTGAAACAAACAGTCAAAATTACAAAGTCCATTTTATTGTTTTCATTTATAGCTTTTACTAATTCCTTTAAAAAAATTCTCAAAATAATAAAATTTTAAAAATAAAAACTAAGATCAAAACACCCTTAATTTTTAAATGGATTTTGCTTGTTAAAAATATATATATGATAATTTGATATTAAAAAATATAAAATTTATATGTTTTCAATACCATTAAATGTTTAATGAACTTAATGTTTTTTATTTTAATTAATACCATTAATAAGCTTTTTTAAATTACTTATTAAAAATAAAATATGCACGTTTCATTTAAAATATATATAATAAATATAATAAATGTGAAAAACTTGATCTGCGTAACAAAAAAAGAAAAGCCGTAGCCAAACAGTGCAGGGTGACTGGCGAGTGCCAGTAGTGTTGCTTTGACATTTTGACTTTGGAACAGTTAACAGTTAACACACACAAACTACACATAAATCAATCAGAAAGAAAGAACGTTATCGCATCATCATCGTTTTTCCTTCTTCCCCCATAAAACAAATATGCATCGAGTTCTCCTCCTTCCATCCACTCTCTCAACCCGCCCCTTCCTCCTCCCTCTTCCGCCCTCCCCATTTTCCCGCCATCTCGAAACCGCCCCCAAGTTTCTCCGACAACCCCGCAAGCCCCCTTTGCCGGCCATCCGTAATTGCAGCAGCAGCGGCGGCGGCAGCAGCAGCAGTTCCTTCAAAGTGAAGACATCTTCCGAACTCAGAAAGATTCGTTCCGATTCCCACCCGGACCCGAAGCTCGCCGCTCTCCGCCAACTCTTCTCCAAACCTGGAACCGCCGTTGACGCTTACATCATCCCTTCCCACGATGCTCACCAGGTGAGCTACTCACACGAATACACACGAATTAGTTAGGGCTTGGTAGTGAAATCGTATGGTTTTGATTTTGATTTGAATTTGAATTTGGTGGCAGAGCGAGTTCATTGCTGAGTGTTACATGAGGAGAGCCTACATATCAGGGTTTACCGGTAGTGCTGGAACTGCCGTTGTTACCAAGGACAAAGCTGCTCTTTGGACTGATGGCAGATATTTTCTCCAGGTTCCCCTATCTCGTTTTTGAGTTCTGAATGGAGATTTTACACATTGCATCTGCATATCAATACTATGAATTGAACTTTTTCTTTTTTTGGGACCCCCTTATTTTAGGCGGAGAAACAACTGAACTCCAGCTGGATTCTCATGCGAGCCGGGAATCCAGGAGTTCCAACTACTAGCGAATGGCTTAATGATGTCTTGCCTCCAGGTGGCAGAGTTGGCATTGATCCTGTCAGTAATCTTATTCCACCCTCTGATGGTTGCACTCCATTAAATTGTTCTCATGATGCAAGCTGATTAAATTGTCTAATTACTAAATCATTATTTTTTTTCTTCTTATCTCTTTGTATTGCAATGATGACGCTCGATCCATGTAGTTGATGCGACTTGGTTGGGAAAAGCTTGGTTGTTCATTCTATTACTAAGCAGGCAGATACTGTACTGTTGTAGGCATAGCTCATTAAGTTTTGTGGGTTTATTTTCAAATTGGTAATCTAAATTGTAAACATCTTGTCTGAGCATTTTGTTTGTACTTTGTTTTTGACTTGCATGCTCTTTTTTATTATTTGTGTGCCTGATTTGATATCCTCTTCCATATTGTTAAGGAGGCAGTTTCTTTTTACTTCGGATGCTGCAGAAGAACTTAAGGGGGTCATCTCTAACAAAAACCACGAGCTCGTCTACTTGTATGATTCAAATCTTGTGGATGAAATATGGGGAGGATCTAGGCCAAAGCCTCCAAAGCAGCCAGTTAGAGTGCATGACCTAAAGTATGCTGGTTTAGATGTGGCATCAAAGTTATCATCCTTGAGGTCAGAACTTGTTGGTTCTGGTTCATCGGCAATTGTCATCTCCATGCTTGATGAAATTGCATGGTTGTTGAACTTGGTAATGTATCTCAATGGCTTCTTTATTTTGATGCAGTGATAGTTATTTATATACAATTACAATGTCACATATCTTTGTAAAGCTTCCTTCAGCATCTTATTGAAGTTGCCTGGGTATAACTTTCCCAGCTTATTGGTTTCCTTTTTCTCTTCCACTGTTCTATGTGAATGTTATCAATGAGAGTAACTTTTGACCTTTCCTTTTGAAGAGAGGCAGTGATATTCCACATTCACCTGTTGTGTATGCTTACTTGATTGTGGAAATTGATGGGGCAAAACTATTTATAGATGATTCAAAAGTCACTGAAGAGGTGAGGGATCACTTGCAGAAAGCAGGCATAGAGTTGAGGTCATACAATTCAATTATATCTGAAATTGAAAGGTAATTGTGGAGAATCATTTTTTTTGTTTATCCATGACCCTCCCAATTGACATCTTTTAACCGAAATGTCTAAGAATTTAATTGTATATGGGTCAGGATGGCTTTCTAAACCCTAAATAGTAGCTTTCATTCTGTCAAATGTTTATGCGAACTTGTTTTGCTTGTAAAAGCAGCACTGTTTTGGGAACTGAGCTTGATTTTCTTTTACAGTTTGGCAGCACGAGGTTCTTCCCTTTGGCTGGACACTTCATCTGTCAATGCTGCTATTGTAAACGCTTACAAAGCTGCCTGCGACAGATATAAGGGGGGCCGTGAGAGAAAACAAACTAGGACCAAAGGTTTTGATGGATCCAATGAGCACTCCGGTGATTCCACTGCTGTGCATAAATTCTCCCCTGTTTCTCTGGCAAAGGCCATAAAAAATGAATCAGAGTTAGAAGGAATGAAAAGTTGTCATCTAAGGTTACCATATCTTATCTTGGTGATAATTAAAGTCGATGCCTTTGTATGTTAACATTGATTTTTCTATATTTTGATTATTTTACATATGCTGCTGACACAAACTTAAAGTTGTTACCTATGTTACAACACAGCTCTGCCAAGAAGGCATGCATTATTTGTTCTTTCCCTTCGTTGTATACTCATAAATATTTGATATGAACTTGAATTTATTTAAAAGAGTCACATATAGAAGCTAACATTCAGCATCTATATAATTATGTTCTTATTCTTTCCAGGGATGCTGCTGCCCTTGCTCAGTTCTGGGATTGGCTAGAGACAGAAATTTCCAAGGATAGGATATTGACAGAAGTTGAAGTTTCCGACAAACTTTTTGAGTTTCGCTCAAAACAAGCTGGTTTCTTGGATTCTAGCTTTGACACCATTAGTGGTACTGTGATAGATTGACAGTTGTTTTAATGATTATTAGGCAAACATGAAAAGATACACCACTATAGTTTCTCCATGGATTTTGTTATCTGCCAATTAGTTTAGGGAAAATTACAAAATTGCATCTACTATTAAAAATCTGGACCATGAAGGAACACCATTTATGGTGCGTTTGTTTAATCTTAGTAAAAAAACACTTGTATGATATAGCTTTTGTAGAGATTCTTTTCAGAAGCAACTCTGTCCAGCTTATGATTTTTTTTTAATTTTTTTTTTGGTTTTAGCTTTATTTTAGACAAACTTATCCAACTATTTTTATTTTTCAGACATTTTAAGTTTAAAAAGCACTTGTTTTTAATTTTTTTTAATTTTTATTTTTAAAAACCAGCTACTTAGTGTTTCTGTGCAAATATGAAAACATGTGGCTATTAGGTAGTTTCGTAGTTTTTCCCTCCCTCGTCTTTTGTCCTCTGTGTTGATCTATAATGTGTTTATTTCATGGATTCAGGTTCTGGTGCCAATGGTGCTATCATACACTACAAACCAGAAACAGAGAGTTGTAGTATTGTGGATCCCAATAAATTGTTCTTATTGGATAGTGGTGCTCAATATTTTGATGGCACAACTGATATAACACGGACAGTTCATTTTGGCAAGCCAACTTCAAGAGAGAAAGAATGCTTTACCCGAGTTTTACAGGTATCTATGAAATTTTCTTGAGTTTATTTCTGCATTTTGTTCATGAAAGTATCCCTCACAATTTGGTAATCTAGGTTAATGTGTCAGTAATGCAAATCAGTACCTTTTTTTTTTTCCCCTTTCAACTAAGTGTTAACATACAGTTTATCTTGACGCTTATATTGGTAACATACATCTCAGTCGTGGCAGTTTGATCTTCTTAAATAATAGTTTAGACCAGTTTGTCTAAACCCTTATATCTAAATGCAGGGCCATATAGCTCTTGATCTGGCAGTATTCCCAGAAAATACCCCTGGTTTTGTGCTGGATGCATTTGCCCGTTCCTCTCTTTGGAAAGTTGGACTTGACTACAGGCATGGTATGATTCTAGTTCTAGTGGAGGGCTATTATTTATTTACTTAAAGCCAAATATATTTACTGATTGATTGAACACTTCTGTTTAACCATTATCTATTTAGGGACAGGGCATGGGGTAGGAGCTGCATTGAATGTTCACGAAGGCCCTCAAAGTATTAGTTATCGTTATGGAAATTTGACCCCTTTGATAAATGGCATGGTTGTTAGCAACGAACCTGGCTATTACGAAGACCATTCTTTTGGTATTCGGATTGAGGTAGTATTCTCTTCAGCTATCTTGCATTTTCTGAAATGCTAACTCAGCTCATTGTGTTGCTGAGTGTTTGTATTTGACTATTTGAAATCTATTAGTTTTATTATTGTTATAGGCATATTGATTTACCCCCTTTAAATAGCTCATCCTTTGCACAAAACGTAAAAGTATGTCTGAGTAAGGGGTGTTTGGAATTTCTGATGATCGGCTAAGTCTTTTGAGATCTGTTGAAGCTTGGTTGTTATTTCCATGTCATGATCCAAACCGTGGGTCTATACTTGCACATAACTACGTTGGAGGAACTGAATACCTAAGGTTAGAAACACTGACATTATAACTAGGATTTGCATGATGGTCAATATTCTTGGCATCACTCATCAATGAACATAAAATGACAGGATACTGTCCTACTTGATCACCAAGTGGATGCATTATGATTTTCCTTTTTGCTCTGTGTAACTGTTAAAATATAATTTTGTCAATGCAGTGATGACACTCCTTTTGCTTGCAGAATCTTCTTTATGTGAGAAGCGTTGAGACACCAAATCGTTTTGGAGGAATTGAATACCTTGGATTTGAAAAACTCACCTATGTGCCCATTCAGGTATGCCTGCTGGTCACACTGATATGCATATTTTTGTTGTTTTCTTTTTCAGTGAAAGATGAAAGCCATGCCATGTGTAGCCCCCCCCCCCCTCCNAGGTAGTAGTCCCTTAATCTCCCATAAAATTTGGATTTGATTATTCTTCCCTAGTAATCAATTAGTTTCCAAGCCCTTTCACTAAGAGGGGATATGGTCCCCACGAGGCCCATTTGATGGTGGCCTATTGGCCATTCCTTTGTAAATGGTGTATTTACACAGGAAGATAACTATATTTTGGGTCTGACACATTATATGTCCTCCGGTAAAAGTTGAACTTGACTCTGACTCCTTTAATTTATCCCTTGGCACAAGATCAAGGGAGATGCTACTTGAGCTACTAACCCTCAACAAAAGCCATGGGTAGTTGAATATCATGAAATTGAGGATGTTTCAATTGCATGAGAGGCAGTAGTCACTTACTCTCCCATAGTAATTAATTAGTTTCCAAGCCCTATCACTAAGAGAGGATCTGGGACCCACGAAGGTCCCTGAGGCCCATTTGATGGTGGCCAATTGGCCAATCGTGTTTAAATGGTGTTTAATCAATTAATTATGAAACATAACATACAATATTGATCCTATAAAATGCAAGTATAATGAGAATACTTATCAGAAATTATAACTGTTCTATTTTCTCTCTAACTGCAAATTTCAGAAAGCATTCTGGATAGATATATCAATAATTAGAATTGGCTGCACATTCCGTTTTGAATGCTTGTTTATCTTTAAGATATACATCTTGAGGATGTTGTTGCTTTCTGTTTCAGTTCAATCTTCTCGGGTTTTCCTGAACTTCTTCACGTGGTTTAGTCTGAGTTATTCATTTTTTCTCACACTTGTTATTGCCCTGGGCATATCTTGCAGATTAAAATGGTCAATTTGTCTCTGCTATCGGCTGCAGAGGTTGATTGGCTTAACAACTACCACTCACAAGTCTGGGAAAAGGTATTTTATTCTGGCTCTTTTTAGTACATTTGACTTCACTTCTAGTGTGTTGCTTCGTCTTCCCTTTTTTTTTCCCTCGTCCTTCTATTGATTCTCCTAATTGGGCCCTTTTACACTAATGCATTCTCTTACGAAGATTATATGCATTTTGTATAGACGGTCAATGCTAGAATCTATCCTTTGTAGCTTTGCTTTAATTTCTATTTTGCAATCTTGTATGGTTGATTGTTTTTGCAACTAATTTGATGCCTCACAGGTGTCACCATTGCTGGATTGCTCTGCTCGCCAATGGCTTTGGAACAACACTCGGCCTATCATCCATGAGAGAATCTAATGATTTTCATGTTAAATGTCCTCTGGTACTTGTGCTTCGCATTCCTGGAACTAGATTTTCGTGTTAATTCATGTAGGAAATGGTGTGAATAAAATAGTGGAGAATTAGGGAGTACAGATATCTGAAGATCACAGGATTCTGAGTTGGGCAGGACAAATGAGCAATTTAGCCATTTTCAAGTGTTCAGCATTCTTTACTCTTTGAATTATATAGAGTAAAAAGAAAAGAAAGATATATTCTCAACTCTTAGAATCTCGGGGACAAAAAGAAAGAAAGATATCCGATTTATTGCTTTTCATGCTATCAATTACAACACAGACACCGTACGCCATACACGATGCCAGTCACACCAGCTGATATTACGCCCCCGAACGTGCTGAAATAATGTTTGTGTCGTTGTCATCATTATTTTTTCATTTTGTAGACACTAAAAGGTGGGCCGTGGGGGTAGGGTGTTCATATTTTTGTGGAAAATTCCTAATCATGTCCCAAAAAAAAACACTTCGCATTCAAAATTGATCGTTTCTTCTGGTGGAATGTACTTGCCGGCATTTGACAACTTTGTGGTGTTACGCGTACACTAAATATTCTATTAAAGTACAGTTATTAATGTTTTAAATGCACTCTTTCATTATTAATAAAATAATTTTTATTCACTTGTTCACTAATTATGAGTATTTTTATGTATAATATTATGTTGGTTGTACTTTGATATTCATTTTGTATATATAGACTTTTTTTTTTCAATATTGGAACTAGATTTGAGATATTATAATTCTATTCTGTTAGAGGATTTTTTATGAAAGAAAAAAAGTATTTTTATTAATACTGAAAAAAGGAGGTGCTTAAGGGGGCCACCGGATAAATGAAAATTGTATGAAAAAAATTTAAAATTAGGTTTTTTAAAGATGGGAAAGAGGTATTGTTCGTAAAAAAATATTGACTACGGGACAATTAAACTTGTTTATTCCCTTTATTATTAGTAGTAAAAAAATGTAATGATTTTATCACGAAGACCATTGTTTTCTTTGGCGGCACCAGAAATTTAGATTAACTAGTGGCTTATTTTTTGTCACATATATTATTATTTAAAAATTATTTTTTAGGATAAATTAAGTCCATATTTAAAATGCACAATTAATTAAAGTGATAGATATGCCTTTTTTTTTCCTTCTAAATCAATGCTTTCAAATACTCAAATAGTATTGATTTCCGTAAAAAGTGATTTCACTAGAAAAAAAAATATAATCATGATTGAATTAAACATATTTTCACCCTCTTAAAAATAAGGGTGCACAATGAATTTTTAATACATATTGAGGTAATTAGATAAAAATTAAAATTTTAATATATTTTATAAATTATTTTTTTGAAAGAAATAAAAAATTATGTCATAATAACATTTTTTAAAGTTCAAATAAATGCATCCCTTACTTGGTTCTAAATTTTTATGGACCCTCCATTATGTACATTCCTATTTTTTTAGTATTTTCTTAATAATGTCATTAAAAAGCGTGAGTATTTAATTATTAAAAGCAGTAAAAAAAATGGAGAGTCAAGTCAACAATAATGATAGAGTTTGACAAAGATGGACATGGCGTTAAACCAAAGCTCTGAAAAGGTGAAATGAACTTCTCCAAATTAGCCAACAAGTACCTACAAATTAAACACTTAACAAAACGGCCCCCAGAAATTCATCTTATTCCAGTCGCATCTCCCCCAAATTTGAAAAGTGATCTGGTTGACACCTTTTCCCTCCTCTCTCTATAGTTCTGTGTTGTTTGCCGACGCCAACGTCTCTCAGTCTTTCACTCTTCGCTCTTCACTTCTCACTCCACACTCGTCGCTGAGAGAGAGAACACAAATGCAAGACATTTTCGGATCGGTTCGCCGATCACTGGTATTCCGTCCTTCGCCGGAGAACGAAGAGCACTCGCTCGGAGGAACCCTAGTTGATAAGATCAGTTACTGCATCCGCAGTTCCAGAGTCTTCTCCAAGCCATCGCCGACGGTCCCCAAGGACGCTGACGCGCCTCCTACCATCCGATGGCGCAAGGGCGAGTTGATCGGTTGCGGTGCCTTTGGCCAGGTTTACGTTGGAATGAATCTCGATTCCGGAGAGCTTCTAGCAGTTAAACAAGTCAGTTCCTTTTCATCGTTTCTCCTTTTTCGCTTGAATATTCGGAATTGACTTTTGTTTTGAATCCTCAACACGTTTATTTGAACTAGATATAGTTTTGGCTTTGATGCTTAATTTGATTTTGTTTTATTTCTGCTTTTTTCAGGTTTTGATTGCGGCAAGTAGTGCTTCGAAGGAGAAGGCACAGGTTTGTTATTTTGATTTAATTCTATGTACCTCGGCTTCTGATTGAATCAAGTATCAACTACATCAATTTGATGCGAGTCAATTGTTTCATTTCGTATACAGTTCCAGTTTCCAGATAATAAACACAACACTTGAGGCTTATAGATGTTTGATTTTAATTTTTTGCTATTTTTTTTATTGTTTGAAATATTAAAATTAACCTGAGACTTGTAGAAATAGGGAAGTAAATCCATATGATATGCTTTGAACCTGGAATTGACCTCAAGTGACGAAAAAACAATCTCGTTTTCACATAATCATGTTAAATACTATGTTCTTTCTTCCTAAACATGGCATGATTCAGATTTTGAGCTGTGACAATCTTTCAGATCTTGATTGAATAAGCTTAGTCCTTGTGCGGTTTGATTAACATTTTGCACACTACTGACAGGCTCACGTAAAAGAGCTCGAGGAAGAAGTTAAGCTTCTTAAAAATCTTTCACATCCCAACATTGTTGTGAGTATTCTGTTGTTGAAGTTGAATGATATTGACAAGCCAATTAGATCACCCACAGTATCTCTTGACTGAATATATTTTCTTGTGTTGTAGAGATATTTGGGTACAGTTAGAGAGGAGGACACGTTAAATATTCTCTTGGAGTTTGTTCCAGGTGGATCCATATCATCATTATTGGGGAAGTTTGGAGCTTTCCCTGAAGCTGTAAGTTTTAGCTACTGAACTAATACAACAACAACCGAGCCTTATCTCACTACGCTACCGAACTAATGTATTTGGTAATTCTAAATGCCATATTATTTCCACTAATTTATTCTACAGGTTATAAGAACTTACACGAAGCAGTTACTGCTTGGACTAGAGTACTTGCACAAAAATGGAATCATGCACAGAGACATTAAGGTGGTTTTTCTTGTAATGTCATTGATTTGCATGCCAGTTTCGTTTGTTTTGGTGGCTGATATTTGAGTATAAATAATTTCAGGGGGCCAATATTCTTGTAGATAATAAAGGTTGCATAAAACTTGCAGATTTTGGGGCATCCAAACAAGTCGTTGAGCTGGTAATCTAAGTCATATCTATCTATTGCTCTACTATTATATATACTGTTTTAAATTTGTGAAGGTTCTTCTATTTGTACATTTGCTTTAGAGGTGCATTGTTTTTTCTCTAGGCTACCATTTCCGGTGCCAAGTCTATGAAGGGTACTCCATATTGGATGGCTCCTGAGGTTATTCTTCAAACTGGACATAGCTTGTAAGGCCATTAACCCTCTTCAAATATTTTATGACAATTTGCTCTGTTTTAGTATGCTCTGACATGATTGGCACTGAAATTTTCTTTTGGTAGATGAGTAGATGTTTGAGTGGGTTTTTGATTCCAAGTGTTAGCCATTCTAGATGATATAACAGTTTTGCCTGCCTTTCTAGAGTGCATTGCATTAGAAATGCCTTATTTAAGCAATGATGGTTTCAGTTAGAAAATCAAGTCTTCGCTTGGTGTTATAGAAAAGGGTAGTGGCAGGAATTTTCAGCAAGATGCACAGGCTAACTAGGCTTTTGAAGTTTTTGGTTGTATGTAATTTGAAGCAAAGTTATTGCCATATGTTAGTTAGCTGTCTTGTCTACTAGAGATATACATTAATGAATTCAATCATCGTTAAGGGTTTTCATATTCTACCTATGTGTATATTGATGTTTTTTTAGCTCTGCTGACATATGGAGTGTGGGTTGTACCGTGATTGAGATGGCCACTGGAAAGCCTCCCTGGAGCCAGCAATACCAACAAGAGGTATCCCAAATTCTGGCTCATTAAATTCTGTTCAAACTCTTTGAATATCTACTAAACAAATGGACCTTCAGGTTGCTGCTCTTTTCCATATAGGGACAACTAAGTCTCATCCGCCAATCCCTGATCATCTCTCTGCTGGGGCAAAAGATTTTCTGCTAAAATGTTTGCAGAAGTAGGTTTCTTTTAATTTTATCCTGCTTTCCTTCCATCCTAATCAGTTTACTCTGTTTCATACTGTCAGTGAATTCTTTTCTCAAAAGTACATGCTGGATATTTGATCATGTTAAATTTTTGTGGAGAATTTGTTTTTGGTCGACAAGGGCGGGAAGGATTTGGCAGAGAAAGATCCCTTAACATGTTTCCCTAAAATCAAATGATAATAAAAAGAATAATATTTTGATGTTCAATTTCCTTTCAAATTTGGTTAATTATTAGATTACAAATGTTACTTATATAAATATATAATCCTTTTGCAGGGAACCAATTTTGAGGTCATCAGCATCAGAACTACTGCAGGTGATTCTGTGAGCATATTTCTTTTGACTTTGCGTATGAAAGATGCAACATTTTAAGTGGCCATTTGGCCCATTCCAGTTCTGCTATTAATAAGGAGTCTAGTGAAGTCTATTAGTATCAATGTTTTGCATAAAATATGATTGTCCTTAAGATTAACTTTTGAGTTTGTAATTGGGTGCAGCACCCTTTTGTTACTGGTGAACCTATGGATTCTCTTCCCGTGTTGTCTACTGCAATGGTACGGATGATGCAAGTTATATTTAAGATACTGTTGCATTGTATGTAATAAAAGTGTATTTTACATAACCCAATTCTTAAGGAAAAACTCTTCTGCTTCACAGGAAAATTTTGAAGCTTCTTTATCATCATGTGCCCCAAATGTTGAATCCTAGTAAGTATTGAAACATCCTTCTCTGAACTTATAAAGGAGTTGTCTTTTAGTAATATATTAATTGAGTAATTAATTAACTAATTGTTGATGCTCGTGATATAGTAATATGTACTTGGTTAACAAATGTTTATAATTTATGTAGTAGTCTTCGCTGCTCTACTGTAAATCCTGAGGACTCTGGAAATAAACAGTTGTGGGGCATTAGCAACGATGATGATATGTGTGAGATCGATGACAACGATGAGTTCTCTCAGAGTGATGTCAAATACAAATCATTGACGTCAGAAAATATTGAGGTGAATTATTTCAGTTCCTTGTTGCTTGTTGTATTTCATGTGAATGTCATAGCTTTTAAGTAACCTTTTTTTTTTTTTTTTTTTAAATGTAGAGTTTCAACCCAATGTCTGATCCTTCTGATGATTGGGGATGTAAATTTGATGCAAGTCCAGAATTGGAACAAAAACGAGTCAGTCTTAACAGTGATGAAAGTTACATGTCACCTGGTTACTCTGGAGCTAATAATAAGGGGGAGAAAGATTTTTCCTTTCCGTGTGTGCCATCTCTGTCAGAGGATGATGATGAACTCACGGAATCAAAAATTAAAGCCTTTTTGGATGAGAAGGTATTGCTTTTAGTTGGAATCTAGTGTGTGTCCTTCTGCTGTCTGTCTTTTTCTATACTGTTGTGCATAATGAGGACCATGTGCTTTTATGGCAGGCTCTTGAACTAAAAAAACTGCAGACACCTTTATATGAAGAATTCTACAACAGTTTAAATACATCATCTTGTTCTCCGAGTGTTATTGATGGCACAAATGAGGAATCCTCTTCTCGGAAATATTTGAAATTACCTCCTAAAAGTAGGTCACCAAGTCGGGTACCAATTAGCCCTCCATCAAAAGCAGTTGACGATACTGGAAGTCCTGGAAGTAATGGCAGGTCCTCGTCAACCGTTGGCAATGTTAATGATCATGGTTCACAGGACATTCCAGCATCTCCCCTTAATGAATTGAAAGGACTGATAGTTGATTCTCAGCAGGAGCCCAGTAGCCCAAGGTTTGTTTGGGTTAATTCTTCACTTTGCTTTCCTTAGCATCAAATTTTCAGAAATACAGAGTAATTTTAGTACTAGACGTTTTACTTGCAGTTTAAGCTTTTCTGAGAGACAAAGGAAGTGGAAAGAAGAGCTTGACCAGGAGCTTGAGAGAAAGCGAGGTTAGAAGTTTATTAGCATGTGATTATGCTGCTGCTTTTTTTGTAGTCGGAAGATTTTTTCTTCTATTAAGGAGTTCTGATTTATTTTTTTTATAGTAATTGTTGGCTAATTTTGGTAAGCAAGAGACATGGGGAATTATATTTTGCCCCTTTTAGATGAGGCTCCTAAGTTGTATTTATCAGTCATGAATCATTAAAAAATAATTTAGATATAAAGCAAACACAATAACACTATTGTTTAGTATAATTCACTTATTTACACATGACTTGGAACAATGTTACAGAAATGATGCGTCAAGCCGGGGTTGGGGGAAAGACATCTTCACCAAAGGATCGAGCTTTACATCGGCAGAGGGAGAGGTCGAGATTTGCTTCTCCCAGCAAATAAGAGTGCATTAGAGCATTCATCCTGCCTCCAAGAATGGTTCTTATAAGCCATGGGGTTGCAAACATAAGTGTTGCTGCAGTTTTGTTGCGGTATATCCGATTAAGCCATTTTGCCATTTGACACATCTCACATCTTGAGATTCTTCAATGTGTCATAGAAGCTTCCATTCTCCCAATGCTTTTTAATTTGTCCGTGTTGTTGTGCCATGTAAAGCTTTTTATATAGGTGTTGCTTGAGAACTTACTTTTCCTTTGGGGTTGAGAGAGATGGAGTTTATTGTATTATGAATATAGAAATAATCAGAATTGTGTGGCACAAGATTGCCTTTGAATCTAGCCTCTTGTTTCAGTTCATCGTTTTCTTCTTGCATTTGTTTTTCCAATCATGCCCGTTTCTCATCACTATATTTTCGCAGATTGAAAATTGGAATGAAATATAAAAAATGCTAGAAATCCATGACTTTTTTTGTCAGGCAAAATAATTTGATATGCTCTGTCCACCTTTGGCTGCTTGAGTATTATAGTTTTAATCAAGTTTTACTCAAATTCTGATTATTAACATTTTGTTATATGCATTGAATGTCCGTGTTGCTTTTCAATAATAATAATAAAAAGGAACACTTTAGGACATCTGTCAAAAATATTTCCGCCAGCAAAAGAAAGGAAAGAATACTAAGTATCTAAGTATGGACACATTAAAGAAATGCTTGACTGGTCATCCTATCAAAAAGAGAAAAATTCTTGTCATCCAGACAAAAAAAACACAGATAAAGTAGCTGGAAAACAGATACATTCTCAAATTCTTCGCGGAGCGATTTGTACTGTTGATGCAGGGCACTGTTTCAGTCCACTCACAAACCCATCACTACTTCGCTGTACAGTTTTGTTGCTCTTCAATGGTGAAACCAATCTGCTTGCCAGTCCTGAAGGAGAGGAAGACCGACGTAGTTTTGATGCTGCAGCAGCTGATCTCTTCGGAGGACACCTCCTCAAACTTGCAAGTCCATGACTTACTCCATCATCACTTTTCTTCTGTGCATTTTTTGTGCTCTTCAATGGTGAAGCTAACCTGGTTGCCAGCCTAGAAGGTGAGAAAGGTCGAATCCATTTCGGCACGGCCGATCTCTTTGGGGAAATCTTGCTCAAACTTGCAGGTCTTGTAGGTGAAGAGATCGACACAGTAGGTGGGCTTTTGACCTTCACTTGAAATTTTGATGCTGAAGAGGTTGGTGGGGACTTGGTCACAAACTTGTGTTGTGCTGTTGTTCCTCTATTTCTTGATATAACAGGAGATTTAGTCTTGCAAAATTGTTGTGGCCTTGAAGAAGGTGCTGTTGTTGTTGTTGACAAGAACAAAGGGTTTGGGAATAGTACTGTCTTACTAGCCCATGGCCTATTCCTGGGATATACCCTATTTGCCACATACTTGTTATTTTCTTTATCAACAACAAAGTCTCTAACTTTTGGAGGAGAAACCTTGAAGTTGATTCTGGAACGAGCCCTTTGAAGTGGCGGCGAATCAGATTGGAGCTTAGCTTGCTTCTCTTTCTTCCTTCTGGCTTTGAGTTCTGTGTTCTCAAGGTTTACTTTGTGCCTTGACCTTTGTGACAGTGGTGTTTTTGGGTCATCAGTGGCAGATTTCTTTGCAACTGCTGAAACAATGTCTCTGGCAAATTTACTTGCGTGTAGAATTTCTCCAGCCGTTTCGCCTACAAGCATTGCAGGCAATGACATTCTCCTCCATTCACCTGAATCAGAAACCCTAAATCAGATTAAATTGTCCCTTTTTTTTTGTTGTTATATGAGGATGAATGGTTGTACAACCTTCTAATTTATGAATGGAGTAGTCAGAATCGGTTAAATTTATTCCCATGTTATGAAAATAATCATATTAATTCGTAAAGTTACTAAAGGTTATTTAAGTTAGTCCTACTAATTTGATTGACTTTTGACAATTTTAAAGGGTGGATATGATTGTTTCTATAACGTGGAAAGCATTTGACCGTTTCTGACATTCCCGATAACAAATTTAAAAGTTTACTTTTAACTAATGTAGAGATTTGTTTGGAAGTAAAAATGACTTTGGATTTGCAACATCACCTAAATCGACTGCCCTTGGAAACTTTCCAGGTGGAGATTTTCTTGTTGCACCACCATTGTTGATCCTTCAGCAAAATGGCCAAGAAAAAAAAAAGGCAAGTCTATAAAACTGATGTAACTGAACATTACCATCCTTCATATTTCAAAAGAGAGTGAATTAACCACAAACCAAAACTTAGTACCTGAGTGATTCTTGCTTGCACCTGAGACTGGTTCTGAGATAACCTCTGGTGCTGCGAGGGCTGAGACTCATGCCTGAGACTCCCTTCGTTCCGCCAGTCACAATATACTGAAGCTCTTGCAGCCGATCCATGCACTGATCCACCTTCAAAAGCCACTCACAAACAACAATTCACTTTCAGGGATGCTCAGAAAAATACCAAAAAGAGAGAAAAAAATAATAAAAAAAGAGTAAATTCAACAAACCTTCTTGAGTGTTTCTCTAATAAGAACAGGATTAAGAGCAGCTACCATTTTCCTCTGCTTTGGTGGGGTTCTCGCAACCATCTTTCGAAATTGGAAGAACAATCACACCAGTTAAGTCTCAAGTTCATTCAGCTCTCTCTCTCTCTCTTTGTCACTTTCGTGGAACCCAAACCTTTTGTTGTTTCAGAGTTTGGCTCCGAATTCAAAGAAAGACAGAACAAAAGGATGAAACATGGAAGTGAGTGTAACGGTCCTCTGTTTCACAACGGTCGAGTCGGGTCTTATTTCATTCCTTAGGAAACGAAGGCAGCAATGGCTACATTATTATCATTGAACCTTAGGTTTTTTTCCTTCTAATAATAACTGTCAATCAATTGGCTGTTTTCAACTTAAACGAAATATATATAATTTTTTAAATAATTATTCAATAAAATAATTGCACATCAATATATAATTTTTTTTTTCAAAAAAGTTGGTTGAACATCTATTATTTTAAGGAGAATAGAACTCACGTCCTTATAACATATGAGTAATTTTTTTATAAATTATGTCAATCATCAATATATAATTGAAGAATAATATATATCTTCCCACTAAATCATTCTACTTATTAAATGAGGTTAATATTGCTTACTTTTCAATTTTTTAAGACACAAATTGTCTTTATTTGATATGTAGGAGAACTTTTAGAAAGATATATTATTGCTCATAATTTAAATAGTTAACTTGTAAAAAAAAAAAAATTTGAATAGTTAACTATACTTTTAAAAGAATAAAGCATAACAGTTCAAAAAAGAGAATAGGTTATAAGAATTTAACTGTATTTACTAACTACATTTCTTCAGTTGTTGTTCCCGTTGTTTAGATTTGTAGAATTATTAAGATACAATCAGATCAAACCATTGCCTACTTATTTATAACCATTCTTGGTTTTATAAATGCTATAAAAAGAAAAAGGGATTATTGAACTGCAAGGAACAATAAGAGGAATTAAGTTGAGCAATTGAGCTTGTGATATAAAACGTGTTCATGGTTACACCAACTGAACTGTAAGCTGTAGCAAGTGTTTCAGCCTCTCTGGGTTTGTGCTTTTGAGACATTTTTATGCATTTCAATTCTGAAATATTTTTATATGAAAAAAGGCCTTGGCATTCAAAGCTGCACAAATGAGAAAAAATAAATAGTGAAAGAAAGTAAGTTCCATGAAATTGATTTATCAACAGATGAACCATATTTTCTTGAACTTCTTTTGTTATAAGCACTGGATTTAGAAATTTATCAAAATTAAATTTGATTGTATTCTCCTGTAAGGATTCCAAGCCTGAGTATTTGCCATTGTATGAGAAAACAAGGATCATTGCATTTCCGCAGAAGGGCCACATGACATGAGCAATAATTTTCTGCTATTTTGGGGGGCTCTCAGCATGAGAGAACTCTACACTAGGAAACTGCAAATCTACTAAAAGCACCGTTGCTGCTCCTCATCAACATTGGCAAGGGTAGATGCTGTTTTTTTGAGAGAACAAGGATCATTACACTCCGGTGGAAGGGCGAGATTGCAAGAGTGATGATTTTCTGCTAATTTTGATGCTTCTGAGAGGACTCCACACTAATGGCTTGCGATGCAGTGCAACAACAGCTGGATGCCTAGCCATCCGCAGATCTTCCGGCCTAGGGCTGCCCACAAACTTACTGCTGCTGCTATTCATCAAAGTTGGTGTTGTCTCAACTGATGCTTTCATTTCGGGCATTGGAGCGAACAACCTTGAATACACTGCTTTCCTTTGGTTCCTAATCAATGATTGCTGAAATCTGCTTCCAATAGTGGATTGAGAGGCAGAGGTACGGAGTGGACTTTCCAAGTCAAAAGTTGTCTCAGGTCGGATTGTGGCCATTGAAACTCGCCTCCTAGGCTGAAAGATCTGTATTGTTGATGGTGCAGGTGGTCTAGCAGCAATGGATACCCTTCTTCTTGGTTTTTCCAGGCCTTCTGAACTTTTAGACATCGAGGTTGTTCCAGCAATGTTTTCCTTTCCATTCATAGAAGAGGCATGTGAGGGTCTTCTCTTTGATGGTGGCAGAGGCAAGCAATTAGAAACCCCTCTCAGTGGTTGTCTTCTAGAAGGATTCAGTGGTGGCTTTTTTATGGTTCTCTGAGCTACTGACGAAAGAGTTGAAGGTTGAGATGAAACAGCTGCAAGTGATCTACTTTCTTGCTTTAGTCTGGTTTTTCTCTCCTCTGCTATCTGGTTCTCTAGGTCCTGAAACTTTTAAAATTCAACCACAAATTTGGTGAGGTAATATTTTCGGTATTAATAAATCAACAAAAGTACTAACTGGAAAAAAGATAGGCGCATATAATAAAGGCAGAGACAACCATAGAACTGACACCTTTTCTAAGCTAACTGCGTTGTAAATACAGGCCATGGTTATTATACCTTTACTTGAAGATTTCTGCACATGTGCTCTCTAGTTGCAAGTCTCATTTGCAAGTTTTGCAAGTTATCTTGTAATTTCTTAGTTTCCTTCTCATCATGTTTGAGCTTTTCAGCCTGTTTGTGACAAAATTCCCAGTTTAAGGAAATTAAAAAATAATATCACAGTTACTCTTATTTGAAAAACAATTAGACTCTGGCATACCATTTGCTTGTACTTAAGCAGCTCAGTGAGGTCTGCTTGCTTGCGGGCTGGGCCACTCTCAATTCCTCGAACTCGAGTGGCAAAATTCAGTGAGCAAAGTGTCTCTCCTATGTCAGCAGTACTAGGACTTATCTGAACAAACATTAAAGTTTTGCAATCTCCTCCTGTATTTTAATCCCAAACGAACATCACAAATGAAAGAAAATAAAGAGAAAATGCACACATTCAAAAAGACTTTTAAAACAGCTATGGAAATAAATCATGAAGGAGTCACTCCCAAAAGAATCATGCAGCTAAAATGAAACCTCACCTAAAGAGCTCTGGAGGATATGAGTGAGCTTTGAGTTCCTGTCTCAAACAAAGGAATACAACTATTAATCAGATAAAAATCATTATATAGGAATGTCTTTAAAGGATGACAAGAAAGGGAATTACCTGTAAGGTACATGGGCTGATTTGGACGCAAGGGCTGAAATAACATCGCCAAGTGCTGATAGAGACTTGTTTATGAATTGAGATTCCTTCAGTCTCTCTCCTTCAGCTTCGGTTTTTCCAACACGCTCACTGCCTGCTAAGTCTACTAGCCAAAGGTGACTCCTCGTTCTCTGGCCATTGATTAAATTCTCCCCCATAACAGTTACTCGAAACAAACTGAAAGTAAACCACCTTTTTGTCATCATCAATAAAAAATGTACAAACATGACATCAATTTATCTTAAAGAACCAAGAAGATATACCAATGAGAACGACTGCTAAGCTCATTAGCATTGGTGGATCCAACAGATCTGACTCGGTTTCCAGACTTAAGCACATCCCACACATCCTCGGTTCCATAAACACGAGCTTCAACAAGTCCTGGGACCTCTTGCGTTCCATCCGCAGCTTGCTTTATGTCCAACCTGCAATCCATTAGATAAATGTTACAATTTCTATTCTCTACTTTAGTGATATCACTTAAGAAAATTTTAAAAGCTTAAAGTTTCATGATTAAGTAGATAGACTATAGTCCTCTGGAGTGGTGGGAAAGGATTATAAGTGCTACATGCAAATTAAACTAACGGTACTGAGTACTGAACCAGAACCACACACCAAAAGTCATGGTTATTTCTTTTCAGCCTCTTTATCTTGCAAAGCAATATACCTTTCTTCTAGCACTCCTCAGATTTTTTATGCATTGTCATTGACAACATGTGAATTGGCCTATTTGATTTAAAATCTAAAACTGTAAATTATGAGGCTAATCAGCGTTTAGATAGAGAGAGGAAGGAAAACTCACTTCTTAGTAGGTTGGGAAGAATTTTCCGCCAAGAGATCTCTTATCTTCTCATTGTAGACCTCCAACATACTAACAAGCAATTCATATTTCATTATGCCATGTCTCTCCTCAGATATTCGATACAATTCTTCCAGTGTTCTATAGTTAACTCCCCTATGTTCCGTGGTTCCCTCCATTGTAAATGTCTTTCCAGTTCCAGTTTGGCCATATGCAAAAATGCAAACATTAAACCCATCCAACACTGATGTAACAACAGGTTTTGTTTGTGCAAACACAGCCTCTGCATCATGTAGTAATAAACTCATGATTAATCAGTAGCCAAACTAAGAAATTTCTTAACCGCCGCATAACTTCCAGAAAGTTCAAACTTCTAAATTACCTTGGTTATCTTCTGGTCTGAATACATGATCAAATTTAAATTGCTTTTTAGAAGAATCAGAGCAAATGACTTGAAGCTCATCCGGAGATGACTCAAAATTGACAACAGATGCAGATCCATTTGCAATTTCACTTTCGCTTAATGGTCTGCATCTGCAGAAAACCCTGATATTCCCCTTTAGTTCAATCACTTTGTTGTAAAGCCGCCTTCGCTCAGAGCACTCCTGCAGGTACTTCCTTTTCAGGAGTTCATATTCAGCACCTAGCGCCAACCAAGACAAAAAAAAACACGTTATTATAAAATGCTCATGAAGATATAGGAATTAAATTCTATTTCAAGTTAATGTTAAAACCTTACCAAGAAGCTGAACAGAATTAAAAAAATCTAGGCCCGGAAAGGACTCAGTTGTGAGTTTCACTTGATCAGATAGTGCTACATGCTGTTTCTTCAAACTCTGATAACATGAAGCGCAAAAACAGGTAACCAAACTAACAGAAAATTTTCCTTTAAAAGGATTAAAAAGAATACACCAACTTCCAAAATTGACCTGAACTTTGGTACTCAAATCGAGGATTTTCTTCAATATTGGTAGTGTATGACCCTGATCTGGAGAAATTTCATGCATTCCATTGGTCATATTACTCTCATCCAAGAAGTCACAGTTCTCGTTCAATTGCGCTGATGCATTATTATCTGATAATATCCCAAAATCAAAATAGGCAAGCAGCAGAAACGAAATAAAAACAAATTTCGCGAGATAAAGAATCTTTAACTGCAATTTCAGTCCAAAACGGTAGAAAAGAGCTATTAGCGATAGTTAAAGAATGGGAACCTGAATCAGAGGGCTTGGAATTGCAGTGAATTGCGAACCTACCAAACTTTTCTGCGAGCATTTCAATGACTTGATCTGCAAGAAGCACGAATCGTTAAATTTGGTGAAACAGAAAAAGGAAAAAAGGAGAAGAGGGAAAGAGAGAGCACCATCCATCACTTTTCAGTTGGAGAAGGAAGAGAAGAAGGATGAGATTTCGCAGAAAAAAGACAAAATTGGGTTTCAAGTTTGAATTTTGGGATCGGAGAGAAATGAAACGCACCTATTCAACGGCTACTCATATCGGAGCAACTAGGGGCATTTATGGGCGGGTTGGCCTATGCATGAACTCGATCCTATATTTAGATTGGACCAATTTTAAGGATTTGGACTCGATCCTAAATCTGATGGGCCTGATCATTTTCGGGTTGAGTTAAAAATCGGGTTTGGATCGGGCCAAAGCGAGCCAAAATGTTTGATTATATATTTTTTAAGGGTCTTTTTTATTGTAAAATAAAACTTCTTGCAGTCAAAAGGCATATCACAAAATTGAAAGCATAGAAAAGGACAAAAATCAACTCCAAACTACAATAAATTTGCAATAAAATTAACTACAATAGATTTGCAATCATGGGATGGGATTACAAGAATCGAATTCCTTTAATTCTTGTGATTTCTCATAATGGAATGGGAAGAAAAAACATAAAAATGCATAATAGTATAGCATATGGGCCACTGGGCTGGGTCAGGTGACCCAAGGCTAAACCCGAACCCGGTATGAATTAAAATCAGGTTTTGTTTTTTTAGTTTTTTTAGATTGGGCTTGATTCGGTCCGAATGCTTCGGGTCAGTCCGGGTTGGCGGGCCGAATCAGCTTATGAACACCTCTAGTAGCAACACGCATGTTGGGCTTGGGCATTTTTAGTGCTGACAAAAATCTCTCTCATGCAACATTTTAAGAAGAAGCCTAATCAGCCCACCAAAAATTAAAAAGATCAAACCCAATCCGAAAAGTGGTAAAAAAAAACAATATTTAACAAGTTATTAGTATGATTATTATTACTAACGGTCGTGACTAGGGTGGGAATAGGTCAGGCTAGGCTAGGTCAGACTTGTTTTGTTAATTTTTAGCCTGGGCCTGACCTGTTAATTGTTATAGGCCAATTTTTTAGTTTGGCCTGACCTAGAACTTGATAGACCTGTATGTGTATTTTTTAATTATAAAAAAATAAAATTTTATATTAAAATAAAATAAAATATGCAATTTTTAATTTTTCAAAAATAATCATAATAAAGTACTATTTTTGTTAATAACTTAATTTCTTAATATAATAATATTCTAAAGTAAAAAACTATATAATATATATAGGTATTTCTTAAGAGAACAGAGAGAGTTTAACTGAATATATAACATTTACTATATAACAAACAAGAGTGTATTAATTCAATATGAATCAAAAAGACATTTTCAATAAAGAATTGAAATTTTAAAGCTGCAAGCTGTTGGGGTATGCTCATGAAGAAACAGATCAAAAGACAAGTCTGAACAACATGAATATCATTTCTATGAGAGGAAAATCAAATTTTCATCCATTGATTTTATTATTAAGAAACCAAAATCCATATCCCAAAAACGTTTGCTCAACTTTGTTATGTATATCACTAATTCTTGCTTAGTATGTGATAGCAAGATCATAAACAAAATATATGGCAGTTTACCAACAAAAAACAAAAAGAAAAATGCCAGCAAAACTCTCTCACATTTTTCAGATGAGATGAGAGTGTGTGTAGGAGAGTCTTAAGGACTCTTTAGATTAGGGTTTCTTTAAAAAGAAAAATTAAATAATAAAATTATATTAATAAATATGATTGCATAAAATATTACAAAAAGTAATGTTAGTTTAGTGGTTGAAGTGTTATTTGGCCTATTCCCACCCCTAGCTGTGATAAACACGGGTGGCTGTCAATATTAAATATGGATATTAATAAGACGAAATAAAAGAAGAGATAAAAGAATTGTTTGAAAAGAAATTCTTAAAAGAGGAAAATTGTCAAACAATTAATTATTCATTGACAAAACAATTATGTCTTAAGTGGGTAGTTATTTTTCCTCTACAGTTATTTTATTATTAGTATTATACATGTGGCTAGTTATAAGTTAAAAGGGCAAAAAGGATATATAAACTTCAACACCAATAATAGTTAACCAATTCTACAAAAGATTATGATTTAGTTGGTTTGATGGGATTAATGAATATAACTCAACATGATGATTGTATAACTATAATAAAGGGTTGAATTTTTGAGATAAAAAGTGTGAGACTTAACTACTTTTATTGATATGACAATATATGATTGGATAATAGTGTGAAATTATTCCATATATAAAATCTAATCTTAGTAAAAATTGTAATAAAAATATGAGTAAAAACAAAATCAAAACTAAAGCTAAACTTTACCATTTATAAAAGTGACTTGACCAATCACTAAAAATTGAGGTTTGTTTTCTATTTATTTCCTGTTTTTATTTCATATTTGTAATTAATTTATTATTTTTAAGAATTTTATGATGAAAATACTAAAATATAAGATTTTTTGTGTTCATTATTTCATTTACAAAATCTTAAAAAACATGACATGTAATTTGGACCCATTTGTACAATTGGATTAACAAGAAGGATTAGAAGCTTAATAAGATGATTATTAGGTAGACGGTCTTCCCATGCACTTCAAGGAAAGAAAATATAGGAATGATATTTCCTAAAACTTTATTGAATAATTGACGAGAAAGATTAAAGGAACTATCTAAGGGTATGGACCGAAAGATTTAAGAAATGATAGATATCTCTTAGACACAACAAGAGACTCAACGAAGGCCCATCAGTCAAAAATCTTTTGTCGAAATGCTTCTAGTATAGCAAAGACACCCTCCTTATACTTAACCACAACCTTATTTTTTGGTGATTAACTGCTTTATTTTTCCCTTTTTGGGAATGACTTGGTGACCAAGTAAACAAAAAACCCCCAATAGTCACCAAAAAGGGCTAATGGGGTGCAGGAAAAAAAGAGACTGTCTCTTTATGGTGGCAGAGAAAGTGACGTGAGAGAGGAGATAGGGAGAAGAGGGAGCTGCTCCTCCCATAAAAATGAATGAACTCACGGGGAGAAGGGAGACCAGATTTTCTAGATCCATGACGGACCCTTCCCCACTCCTTTTCTTCTCATCGCTTTTCCTCCCCACAGGCCCCCCAATTAAACCAGAAAACCCAAGAGGAAAACCAGAAACAAAACCATTCTTTGTTGCACTGAGCCTTCCGAGCAAGAGGTCCATCCCCCATAGGGCTTCGTCGGAGGTCAAAACCATTCACCTTTTTCAGTCCGACTTCAGATAGTTGTCCTACTCCCATTACACTCACAAATCTTAACAAACCTTGTAATCTCATCAGTTTATGCTTTAAACCATCATTTCTGTAATTTTTTTTATTTTTTTGGTTTAAATCAACATGAAAATAGAAACCAAAAATACTTGGATTTAGGTCTATCAGGCTTTCTTGGCTCAACAAATTTTCCCTAGTTTTCATCAAGTAAATCCGGGCCAACACACAAATAGTCCTAGGAAACTTGTCTTTGGAAACGTTGGTCGCGCCTTTCCACTCATTTCCCTTGACAGAGAATCTAAACAAATACATAACCACGGACATTACACGTCGTTTTTGCCAGACATGACATTTGCGATTTGTCTGCAAAAGAAGAGAACAAAAGTAGGCAGGAAATATAGTATAAATCATACACAAACCTCTAATTAAACCTTCTAAGGAAAACAAGGCTGATACATTGTAAGAAATGTTCCATTACATAACCTTGGCACTATCTGAAATTATAATTGTAAGTAGTTTATACTCTTCTTGTATGTCGTATGTCTCAAAAAATTGAGATTTAAGGCTTATATGTGCTGCTGATATGAACTTGCCCATCAATTGGTAGGCATTGGCAGAGTTGCCATAAAATGTTACTTAATACCAATCAACATGCTGGCTTGAAGATTTTGGTTGCTTCTTTGGCTTCCGGAATCGGTTATTCTCAAACTTAGCTTTAGTTATAAGTGAATACAGCAAGTCTGCCTCAGCTGATGTATCATAGGGTACATCCAGCATACTGCAACATCAAACCATAAGGGAAATGAGAAATTAATGGAATTTGGATACAATAAAATCCAGGACCTTGAGCAGTTTATCACGGCAAAAATGGTAGCATGACTAAGCTTACCTGTCAAGTAGCTCCTCCAAGAGAATTCTCTGTGATGGGGTAACATAATGAATGCAACTCCTAGGGCATTGTCCAACAGCACATTGAACTTGGTAATCTTCACCATGACCTAAAATAATTGTGAAAAAATAGTGGTTTTCATAAGATTATGAGAGGAATGTCCTTTGCGCAACACATTTTTAAAATAAAAAGAAGACATGCTATTCTTCTTGACAATTTATTGATATGCCTTGCTCAAAATTAAGAAACTGAGTTACAGATAAACCAACCTTGAGAAGATGCACGTGCTGTTCCAGTTGAAGAGGCGTATGTGAAAGCATGAGGGGCTCGTTGCACGCATGAATTTGAACATGCTGCAGAAAATTTAAACTTGTTAATGTAATTGGAAAGATGATAAATGCTAGTGCTGGCTTCTAAGGCCTACAAGAAGGGAGTGAAAAAAAATAGCATAAACTAGAGTTAGTCTATAGACATGGTACCTTTTCCTACACAGAGAAGCTCATTAACAAAAAGATCAAAAGCTTCACACTCTGGTGTATCAAAGGGATCTAAGCATTCCCTACAAATGCAATTCCAAACATTAGCATTGCAAGAATAAATATAGGTATAGCGAATTTCAAAGCAATAAATGGATTGAATGAAAAAGAGAAATTCTTGTATAGTCCAGAAACACCACATACTAAATAGCAATTCAATCTCCACCTTGGATGACATGTCAACTTTAGCGTGATGAGAAACATATTTAGTATGACGCTCAATGACTTTGTGAATTTATCAAAAGAAGAAAAAATAGAAAACAAGATTTACCTCTCAATTAATTCGGATGGAGTGCAGTTGGATAGTATCTGCAGCAAGTAGGAAGCTGGAAATATTATTACTAGGCTATGTAGCAGTGAATAGAATAAGTCATATGGGAAATAGAATAGTATTAGTAGTACCCGGTATGCCTCAATTACACGGCGAATCATGGTATCAGAATTTCCATCGTCTCTGTTGACATCTGGATGGAACTGCTTAACCTTTGTAATCGAAGAGGAACAAAACAAAAAAAATGAGTAGCAAGATGCTAAATATTTATATTTATGAGAATTGATTGTTGTATTTTGTTGGTACTTTGGCTCGAAAAGCAGCTTTGATCTCGGTGGAGGAGCAATCAGGCTCCAGTCCCAGCACTGCATAAGCTGAAGCAGCGGAGAGAGGAGTGTCATCTCTGTTTCTGCAACTGCAACTCGTTACTCTTGCTTTCTTCTTCTTCAGATAGAACGGGATAGTGCAATTTTGGAACGGGAGAATAGCATCTGGGGTAACTGTTAATGTTAACCCACCCAACAACCACGAACTCATTCTCACTACACTTGTGGTCACAAATGGATCCAACTATTTTCGGAAAAGTTCTAGTTTTTTGGGTCGTTTGTGACTTTGTTGTCGTGTCTGGATGACCAACTACCACTTGTGCAACCCAACACCATGTTCTGGACTAGATTCCAACAATTCTAAAAGCTTAGGTAAAATTAAACGAATGGTCTTATGATATTCCTTTATTTCCTAATAAAAGGAATGATATTGTTACTATATTTTCTACCCTTTTTACCGGAATTGAGACTCATTGATACATGAAACGTGTTAACTCATATCATCAATAACTATTATCTAATGATGTATAAAATATGAGTGAACACAATATTTCACACTAAATGAATTTAAATATCATTTTTTTTTTACACGCGAGTCATGAGTTATTTAGTTTTAGGCTTAAAAGTGTGAATAGTAAATAAAAGAGGTAATAATAAGCAATTCCAAGGGTGCATTACTTGTCTGGACAACAATCAATAGGGTTCTCACTAGAAATTCAATTGTCAAAATAAAAAAGAAGTGACTATTCCGTTTTATCTTGGCCCATGTAATAGAGAATACACTTTTTATCAGGAATATAACCTTCATCTTTGAGGTGCTTCAACAACCCAGACAAAACCCAGTATATAGTATCAGCTTGAGGATGCATTTTGTCCCCTACAACGAAACTGTTCACTTTCTTTTCAATCTCAATCCAACTTATGCCTACTTCCTTTGATACTCCCATCTCCTTCATTCTCTTAATGGCACCTGCTCTTTCTTTCCACTTCCCTTCAGTAGAATATATGTTTGCCATCAAAACATAAGTAGCTGGGCTATCTGGTGCAGCTGAAAATAGTTTATCAGCAGCATATTTACCCGTCTCGGAATCACCATGTATGCTACAAGCACCAAGCAATGCTTGCCAAACCAGCACACCGGGATTCCCAGGCAATCCCTCAATGAAGTTTTTAGCTTCTGCAAGGTGTCCCGCCCGGCCCAACATGTCGACAACACAGGCATAATGTTCTGGCCGGGGACCTACACCGTGATCTCTGGTCATGGATTCCAAGAACTCAATGCCCTTCTCAACTAAGCCTGCATGGCTGCAAGCATGTAGTAATGACAAAAATGTAACATCTGTTGGGGCTACACTCTCCACTCTCATCTCTTCATAAATTTCAAGTGCTCTAAGACCATCCCCATGGCGAGCAAAAGCCGCAATCATGGAGTTCCATGAGACTGAGTTCTTTAGAGTCATCTGATGGAAGACCTGGAGTGAATCATTCAAGTCTCCACACTTGGAGTACATGTTTATAAGTCCATTACTAACAAAAGGGTTCTGAATGAAGTTCTTCTTTATAACTAAAGAGTGAATCTGCTTACCAAGAGCCAAAGAAGTGTCAACACCAAATACCCCAAGAACAGCAGAAACCATGTTGGGTTCAACTTCAACCCCCAATTTCAATATCCTCATAAATATCTGGATAGCCTCCTCCTCAAATCTATTTTGAGCAAAAGCTACGAGTATTACAGTCAAGGAAATCTCATCGAGCTCCTCAGCAGACTCGAAAATCTGCCATGCTGCTTCTAAACTTCCACACTTCGAATAAAAATCCATCAAAGCACTTTCAATGCACAAATCCGAATGCATTCCCAATTTCCAGACCAGGCCATGAATTTTTCGACCTTCCCTCAATGCCTGTAAACCAGAACAAGCCATGAGTGAGCTCAAATATGTCAAAGCATTAGGACTCACCAACCCGCAACGCATTAGGGCGAACAACTCCAAACTATCCTCATAAAATTCATTTTGTGCGAGGCCAGAAATCACTGCCGTCCAAGTTACAACATTCCTCTCAGGCATCTCATCAAAAACCTGCCTTCCTTGGCCAAAACACCCACACTTAAAATACGATGTTATGAGAGCATTCCCCACTGTAACTTCCCACTCAAAGCCACCAACAAACACCAAACCATGGATCATTTTGGTTACACAAGAGAATCCATGTCCATCACAAGCTGACAACAATGTAGTCAGAGTTGCTTTATCAAATCCACAAAACACTACCCCTGGCTCACTCATTTGCTTCTTAAAGAACCTAAAACCTGAATCGAAATCCTTGTTCCTGAAAAACCCAGAAACCATTGTGTTCCATGATACGGTATCTCTCACAGGCATTCGATCAAACAGCTTAACAGCATCATTCAATTCACCACATTTAGAATACATTGACAGCATAGAGTTCCAAATAAAAAGGGCAATACGTGGGGATCTATCGAAATCGAAAGACTGGGATTGCTTGATGACATGGGCGTGAATGGAAGAACCGAGATTGAGGTTTCCATCTCTGCCGCAAAGGGAGAGAACAGAACTTATGTCTGCGTTGTTGAGGACAGATGTTGTTGAGGTTGCGGGATATGAGTTTCGAGAAGTTGGTAATGGTGGTTTTGAGTTGAAGGGGGAACCGAGAGAATCCACCCATGAAGGAAGATAAGCATTGAATTTCCATCTGGATTTCATCCATGAAAAGCACGACTATAATACAGAGGTTGAATGAAAAGCAGCAAGCAAAAAAAAAAAAAAAACCACTTTGCTGTATGTCTTAAAAATATTTACAGAAAATTACAACCTCTTTGGATTTTTTTTTTAAAATACACTAAACTCCGAAATTTTAATAAACTTAATATTTCACTCTATCAAACTTAACCCAAATCATCTTACGTTCAACTCAACCCAAGCCTCATCAAACCTAACCTACATTCAATTCATCGCGGTCTGCATCAAACTAAACCCAACTTAACTTACATTTAACCTAACGCAACCTACCTTCAACCCAACACAAGCCAATCAAACTCAATTCACATCCAACTATCTTAACCCACATCTAACCTCTCATGCATCCATCCATGCATCCATCCATTCATTCAAGGGTAATATAATTATGAATTTTCCTTCGGATATTTTTATAAGAGTATTGATACCTCTTTATATTTCAACAATCATAATTTATTTTTAAGTTTAAAATAATAAATATTTAAAATTAATTAGACACGTAACTGATTATTAACCATAAATAATTATAAAATACTAATACATGGGATGCCAGAGTAATCCCCTATTATTATTTAACTATTTATTAATATAATTAAGCTATCACATATTTACGCCCTTGTATTTTAAGGCACTGGTTGAAAATAGAGGCACCAGAAACGCCAAACCAACCCGGCCTTATCCCACAGGAAATTGCAAGGATTATTTTTCAAATATTTTAATGGGATATCAGCATTTTAAGATAGGAAAACCAAGAAATTAAACTCAATTACTAATGAAAACCATGGTAAATACACGGTAAAATACAAGACTCGGACAGCTTCAAGAATGATTTGTGTCCCGTCGTAATTCCAACCATGCAGAGTAACTAGAGAAGTGACACACGGAGGGGCCTCAAAAGTTATTTCAATAGGCATGACCTCTCCTGGGACCAGTGAAAAGTAGTTATCTGAATGATGAACAGGAAGAATTCTTGTGTCTTCCCCTTCCTCGTAGTCAGTCTTTGAATTATGAACAGAGAAATGAAGGAAGAAATCAACACCTACGTCATCCCCATTTATTTCAGAAACTCTCAAACCATCACTTTTCCCTGCAAAACATCTTTGTATCCTCTTAAGCCAACCACTTTCATGTTCTTTATCATCAGCTCCCAAATGTCAAGCTTCAAGTGAGTCTGTACCATAAAAAACATTGCTTAGCCTAGCTGTTGAACTTTTAGAGTAAGGTCCTTTAGATGTGTTCTTCACTAGCATTTGAATTTTATAAGTCGATCCTTCAATCAAAGTCTTGGATGTTATCTTGAGGGGTATTTTCTTCTTCCTAAATGGCTCCAATAGCTTGTAATTTCCATCATAAAGATACAACCAATAGAAGTTCCTAGATATAATTCTGTGATCTGACATGTTGTAGAGTTTGAGAAGAAGAAAGTAGAACGGTTTTGGATCTCTTGACTTTGGATACTTCATCTCAACAATAGGTTCTACTTTTTTTGGCAGCAAATAGAGATTTTCATACACTTCGTAGAATGTGCATGTTCCTTCGAGATCCCACACTGAAGCTTCAATAGCTACATTAGACAATTCTTTCAATGTAGTATTAACAACCTATTTTAGGATTACATGTACACCCAATAATGATACACCATACATACACTTGTATTATAATACAGTGGGTCCCTTAAAATAACCGCTCGACCACTCTCTCTCCCACTCACATCAAAACGCGCGTGACGCCACGCTTCTCGCTTCCACTTCGACTTCCTTTCGTATTCAAAGAAACCCCTTCATGTTCTTCCATCTCTTCACTCTCTTTATTCACTCCGTTTCGCCTCGTCTTCCCCTTTCTCTCCATTCTTTGTGATTTTCAGCCTTCTTCACTTTCTCTAATCTGTTCCTGCGAGTACTTTGTGCTCTTTGCACTAAAATCACATATATCAGATTCTGCACTAAAATCTGATATGTTTGAATAAAATAACAGTGCTGTAAACAAGTGCTAAATGTTTGTGCACAGGTTCAGAAAATGTTTGTGCACATCATCATAAAATGTTTGTGCACTAAAAATCTGATATCATAATCTACAAAAATACTTAACTATGCATTAAGTAACATGCATAGATGTAAAATTTATGCATTATAATGTATAAAAGTGTGTGTACACATGTATGTGAACTAATTTTCATAAACTTTGTCCACTAAAAATGTATAAAGATTGTGAACTTATTTATGTTTGAATAAAATCACAGTGCTGTAAACAAGTGCTAAATGTTTGTGCACAGGTTCAGAAAATGTTTGTGCACATCATCATAAAATGTTTGTGCACTAAAAATCTGATATCATAATCTGCAATATTACGTTGTGCACTCTATTCAGATTTCATATTCTGCAACATAGACCCTTATCACCATTGTTGAAGATAGATTTCATCTATTTTAAAAAGAAAACCAGCATTTAATCATCTTAATTCCATTTTAATCAAATTTGACATGATAAGAGGATGAAGATGAGGAGGATGAGAAGGATGATGATGATGAGAGGACGAGAGGATGAAAGAATGACGAGGATGACGATGACGACGATGAACTTAACAGAATAAGGATGAGAGGTTGAAGATGATAAGTGAAAACGATGACGAGAACGGGGTTCGGGGTTGGCGCGCGCGTTGTGTATAATTATACGTTTTACATATAATCATCATTAATTACGTATAAAACAGTATAAAAGATGGGTGTATGTACGGGTGTATCATTTTGGGGTGTACATGGAGCATTTTTGTTTAGGAAAAGATAAAATGTTACAAGACCATTAATGAACTGTTTCTTTCATAACTAACAAATGGCAGAAAAAATTGTGAATTCACCAACTCAGCAAGTACTTATTGCATTTGTTCTACATTATCAAAATTGCATTGTTCTAAATATTTTCGTAGTTATTGTCTTTGAATTTTTTTTATAACTTCTGTCTATATATTAAGGAGATGAAATGGAAAATTTTGATATTGTATGTTAGTTTCTGGTTATCTACTTAACATTAATATTTATTGTTGGTTATATTTGATGCAGGTGTACTTAGGCGAGCAATATGTAAATAGTCCTAAACTTTCTGATGTTACATTCTTGGTTGAAGGTAGAGATGTTGTTGCTGCTAAACATTTTTATGAATTTGTTGTTTGTATGCAAATAGGATTAATAGGACAATGCAAAAGATGCCTCACACAGACGGATCCAAAAATATTGCAACCTTAATGAATGAAAAGGTAATAATGTATAAATTTCAAAATACATTATACATAACATTAGTGTAAATAATTTATTTGACCATTTCTCCATTGTCATTGTTGATTTCTCTGTGTGTACACTTTGAATCCGTTGTGTTGATGTTGTTGTGGTTGCTATGGCAGGCACCGAAGAAGGACAAGGCGCTGCCGCTGCCGCCGCCGCCGTCGTCGAAGCCGACGAAGTCAAGAGGAGGAAAGCAGAAGAAGAAGTGGAGCAAGGGGAAGCAGAAGGAGAAGGTCAACAACATGGTCCTGTTCGATCAAGCCTCTTATGACAAGATTCTCTCTGAAGGTCAACACCATTCTATCACTTTCATTGTCCCAAATTTCTCTGTTTTCTCATGTTAATTTGTGCTTATCTATGCTAGAATGATTGTATAATGTTTTTGATTTTGCATTGCTATTTTCGAATGATTCTTATTTTTGATATAAGAGCATGAGAGTTTAGCATGTGCCTTGAGTTATTTAATTATCCCCACACATTGCTTGAACTTCCGTTATTGCAATTCGTGCACATTTCTGGCATTTTCACAAGCATATTGTGGGATACTATTACTACACGAGTAGATTGATGGGGGAGCAATTTTATTTGTGATTATTTTTATGTTAATTTTGATTGGTGTTGTGTCATGTAGTGCCTATTTGGTTTTCAGGTGTGACATACTTAAAATCAATTCTAAGTTCTAGCATTAGCAAAAATTTCTTACTTGCAAGTCTCTAAAATTGATTTTGAGCCACCACAATGAAAATCCACACACACTATAACATCTATTGGTCAAAGGAATTGATAATTGCTTTCTCCAGTTAGTTGTACTATTTTTTTCCCTCTTATAATGAAGCATGTTATGTAGCTTATGTAGCTTTGGAAATTAGAAGAGTAGGAAATTTGCAAAGCCTTAAACCACTGCCACTTTTGGTTTTGTAGTTTAGTTGGGTATGATTTGTCCTTGGATGAGAGCAGTAAATGTGAAACTGCTATTTGAATGATTGCTTTTTTTAGGTGTTATTTACTTTTATTCTAAATTTCTTTCTTTGCCTCTGCTATTTTCAGATTAATGGATCTTTGGCACGTCGGGCGATCAAAGAGCTGATGACAAGAGGTTCAATTAGGATGATAGATACTCATGCCAACCAACAAATCTACACTGGAGCCACCAACACGAGCATCAAGATGCTTCTTTACTTTGCATTGGTTAATGGCCATGTCCTGTAGAGTCTGCAGAGTCTATGCCTCATAACTTTGATGTTTTGTTGTTGATTTTGAAAGTTTAAGATTTGTGTTGTCCATATTAGAAAGGTTAAAATATTTTGTTGTTGATACTTGAAAGTTTATGATATTTTTTTGATGATACTAGAAAGTAATGATAGTTATGTTTTTTACTGTGAGTTTAATAGAATAAACTTGAATGATTAATTTGAAATTGTATGGTGTTTTTATTTGAATTGTATGTCCTTCTTTAATATTTCTTTAAACAAAAAGAGTATCATTAATAGCAATAATAATTATTGTAACAATAATTGTAGCAATTATAATTATTGAAAAAAAATATTTCTTTCAACGTTTTTCCACATTTTATTTTTTAGTGTCTAATCAATTTTAACCACCTAATTATCTTGCACTATTCTTTTAAATAAAGAATGTATCGCTTAGAAAGGAATGAGCGTGTTTCAACTTCCTCCATTTTGTCACAATTATTTTCTCTATTATACCCTTTTTCAATATATATATATATATATATATATTTTCTCCAAATTTATAGGCTTCCATTTATGTTATTCAACTTTGCCTAGAGTCAGCAATTTATATGGATATACTGCATCCAACAAATGATATGATTACATTAAGCACACCTTTTCATAACCAAAAATTTATTCAGAAAGAAATTAATCCCATATATTTGTGAATCTTACCAGGATTAGATCTCTATATAAATATAAATTAAATAAAATAAATACCCTAACATACAAAACAATGACGGCCGGAATTAATAATTTATCCTCGAGAAACTAAACTTAAGAGTAAAGCATAATTTTCTTCATAAGAATTTCTATCAATTTTGTTTCTAATTTTTTAAAATCATCAAAATTATCTACGAAATTATTAAACGTCCGTTAAAATTGTTTTTTATTACCTTAAATCCAGAAACAAACTTAGGAATATTTGACAATTTTTAGGACAATTTTAATTATTTTAAAAATTTGGAGACAAAATTAATGAAAGATGACAACTTCATGAAAAAAATGATATTTTATTCCTAAACTTAATTTTTTTTCTTCTTTTCTTTATTTATTTTTTTCTGGTGTCTGATAACAAATTATATAAATAACAAAAGAAAATTCTGTCAACAGAGCTAGCTAGGGTCCTAACCCCCACTTGCTGAGCCCTAAGAAAATTAATTTGATCATTACATATATATAACATTCTAATTAATTAATTAATTAACACAATAATGCATTCTTCTAGGATCCTTAACCTCAATCTTCCAATGTCCATCAGGCAAACTAGCATTCCTCGCTTCTCTTCTCCTCTTCACAATCCTCTCGCTCATTTTCTTCGTAATCCCACAATAAGATTGCAACGCTTCCGGCATGGCATCGTAAACCTCCCACCACCTCCGGTGAGCGGAGTCACTGGCAAATATATGGTGGTCCGGCATGTCCCAGTTGCAGTCGTAGTCCCTATAACACATCCACGGCTTCAACCCCAAATATTGTATGGTGTACAGGTCCTCTGGGACCTCATGCCTCTCGTTGCTCCCTCCCTGCGACCTGAAAGTTTTTAGGTAGTTAAGTTTGGCTGGCATCCTCTGCCACCGCATGAAGATCTCGTTCAGAAAGCCTTGGTCATCTCCATTGTATGATCTCACCTACATTGCAAATTTACGGATATGAAACCTATCAAACTATCAATACGTGTCCATATATAATTGAAGGACATATTAACATATATAATTGACACATTAATGTATCGACACATTAACATATATAATTGACTATTATACCTATCACTTAAAATGTTATCCAAATAAAATAAATTGATTAAACAATCGTGTAAGGATATTTACATTGTCTATGAAAATTGGATTCAAGAGATACAAATCCCATAATTAATTATAACATATAGGTACGACAAGATATATATATATATATATATATATATATATATATATATATATTAAATAAAGTACTATAATTATATAATAAAAATAAACATTAATAAAATATGAACACAAAATATAATATAATTAAAAAATTATTAATAAAATCAAAAGTTAGATTTATATCTTAAATTTTTTAAGATAAACACATTGTGAACTTGTGAAACGAAAAATATTTCCGTTCTTATGCCACAAATATGATTGGTTAGTTTTTCGTAAAGAGAAATGATGTATAAAAAACAATATGAATAATTGTGTTACAATCACACTAACAAAGATGTAAAGTCTATTATAATAGAACCTATCATACACCATACATATTTGTGAGTGTAATTATCTCAAACTTATTTATCTTAATTATCACCTTAACGTATATTTTGCCGGCCGTCTCTTGTGCTCTCTCTTTTGACTATTTTCGTTTGTGATTTGTGGAAACTATTGATCGTGTTCACAAGTCTAAAGCGAAAAAAATCATGATTCTAACTAACTATATAGAATAGGAGAGTATTGGTTACAGGAAGAGGTGTTTTGCTCGAGACGTGAAAATGTTTAAGTGGAGGAGGTAGAAGTTACAAACATACTAGTGAAAAAAAAGGTGTAAGCTGGTTATAAATTGTTGGGGGGGGGGGGTTATTAAAAAAATCGGGAAAAATGTGAAAATATTGCAAAAAAGGAGAATAAATTTGGGGCAATATTGAAGCTAAAAAATTGGGAATAAAAAGAGTTGTTTGTGCATTATTCAAATCTGGAGAGACAATTCTAAAATCTTAAATAACAAAACTTTAAAGATAATAAATATCTACTTAAAAAAAACAGAGACATGTTAAGAATAGATGAATACAGAAATATTAATATATTATCGTGTAAACTTAATATTTGAAAAATATTTTAATGCCTTGCGTGATGTTTGAAAAAAAAAATGGTAAATTAATCTCTAAAATTTTAAAATGTTATTTTTGTTAGTCTATCTGCTTACAATTTTGTTGAAATTTCAAGGACTAATAAAATAATATTTTAAAATTTCAAGAATTAAGTTAGTTGTTTCCCGAGACTAAGTGATCTCTCACCATGGGAACTTTTTTGATCATGTTGTCGAACATGCACTGTGATGGGTCGATTACCATCAAGCCGGAGTCGAACAAAGTGTTACCGTTAGGTGCAGCCGAAAGTTGAGGGTAATAGAAGAGATGATCGATGCTCCGGAGCACCAAAAGATGGGCGTCAATGAATATGACCTTTTGGTACTCCGTGAGTTGCCATATTCGCAGCTTGCTGTAGTTCCACTCGTTGTATGAGCCTCTTTTTGCGAAAGGGCTCGCGATTCGCTGGATGCGCCTGATCTTCCACCCCGCAGCCTTCAGTCCCGCTATGGATTTGGGACCGATCGATTCGTCGGCAAGGAGGAGGAGATCGCTGTCGTGTTTGAGGAAGTTGTGTTGGTTGGATAGGATGATGCTTTGAGCGAGTGCTATTGCGCCGCACACGTGTGCTTCTGAGGAGTGAAGGATCGTGACATAGGCTAACTTTGGAGCGGCCTTTGTGTTGTTGTTGGTCACCACACGACTCATCCATCTCCATAACTCTCTACCTTCAAATTAACCATTGTTAATTAATCATGTTTGAATGCAAGATTCGTTAGCTACTTTTTTTATTTTCGTCAATAAAAAATCCAAGAATATATTTCATTCGGTCATTTTTACATGTCGCTTGACAAATTTAATATACATTCTTAATTTATTGTATCTAGTCAAGTATTTTCATATTAGTGCATCCAATTAATTAATTGACTACATACATTAATCTAAAAATGTATATTAAATTTATCAAACGAAAAATAAAAATGATTAGAGGTAGTAATTAATAAAGAATAATACAACTAGGATTCAATCCCAATGAACGAAATTTAATTACTCAAGATGTGTTTTGTATAAAATAATACTTTCGAGACTAACCGAGAATAGCAGCTATTTCAAGTAATAAAAAAACTACTATTTGAGTAGGTGTTTTTTATTTTGTTACATATAATACAAAATTAGGAGTGATTTTTTGGAGACTTAACTTTTAAATCTATATATTAACATATATGTTTTGATGATCAATATTTGATATTTTAAAGAATAGAATAATAAATAAAATGTTAAGTGTTATTTATTAAAATGTATAAATCGACAAATAAATTTAAAAGTTAAGTCTTTCAAACATTTTTGTACAGATAGTTAAGAGTTATGAACTCAATTAACAGTTTCTTTAATATTGAGTCAAAGAATATCTTAAAGGTTAAAATAAGATAAAAGAGCATATGATTGAATAAATCGTTTGTTTTGAGTATTCGGAATAATCCAGGGATGCGCTGACATTATTTATGGCCAATTTGATGCAAGGTAAAACTAATAATAAGGAGGGGGGGAGAAAATCAGTAAAAATGAAAATTACGGATTGGTTAACCAAGCATACTTCTTTGTATTAGACTATCAGTGCTACAAAACTGCTTTTCGTAGTAAAATGCATGTCTCTAAATTTTTAAATGATTTGTGATGTGATAGTGAACTGGCACCATAAAGCTAGATCTATTGAACGTGTTAATGTGAAAAATCTCAAATATTGAAGAAAAGATCAGAAAACTATGGTATTTTACTTCATAAAGGAAGAAATTTCTTCCTTTGTAGACCATCTCAAGATTTGTTTTTTTTTTTGGTAAAGATCTCAAGATTTGTTTGATAGCATAAAAAGAAAGAATTAAAAATAACCATGCTATTCAGCTCGAAAAGTTTACCTTTTTCGGAGAAAAAAAGTAAGTTGATTGGACAAAAATCACAAATTAATGAACAGAAAAGGAATTGGCGAGAAAAAATGGATAGCGGTTAAAATGTTAAGTATGTTCTTAGGAAACGTGGCAAAACTTTTTTTGCGCCATTAATCATTATTCATTAAAGGAAATAATAAGATTGCCCTATGCAATCAGGAATTTCAAACACGAAAGAGCACATGATGGTGTGTTGCGTGTTTTTAGGATTTTATAAAAAATAAAAACAATAATAGTAAATAAAAAGAAAATTGAATGCTATAATTTTCATTTTTTTATAAAATTAAAAAAATTAAAAATTAAAAATAAAACCAACGCACTTAAAAAAAAAAATCAAAAAAATGATTCTAAGGAGAGGTTCAAAGAGCATTTACAAAAGACTTAATTATAAGATTATTCACCAAAATAAACCTGGCATCAAACAGAGAGAATCAAACTAACTTGTAGCAGGAAGATACAATTACAAAGATAATTGTTTACCATTAGTAAAATTGCACAATTACATATATAGTAGCTAAAAAGTAGTGTACCTGTTTCAGCATAACCAGGTGCAATTTGGCATGAACCGACAGGCATAAGCGTTTTGTGCTTGAGGCTCCTCAAATCAGGCTTGTACACCCAATACCCACCTCCCCCTTCTTGATGATCCACCGATAATAGATCATCACACCTGAAAATCTCTTTTATTGGGCCACAATCCCCTTCAAACACAACATACACATACCTATACCCACCCTCCAGCCCACTCAACCACCCACTCTTCACCGCCAAATTCGCCACCACCAAATTCACTTGCAACCTAAAAACGTCGCTAACGTTACACGGAACTTTCGCCACCACAACGTTGAGGTCGGGGTAACTCTCCAATGACGGCATTGGCATGTGAGGGCATTTCGGTAATTGACCCGATTTCCCTTCCTCGTCAATCCACTTAGGGAAAAAATCGTCCCACTTCAAATTCTCGTCGACACGATCGAAATTCACGGTTACGGCCTCTACTTGCGGGTGGTGAATTAGTGAATTATTGTTCATGTTACCATCGACTATGATGTTAACCAAACCTACCTTAATTTTTGCTTCGTTGATACCTTTTGCTATGATGTCGAACCAAGCTGGTTCTTTTGCATGAATCTTCACTTGTGCAACTTCACCTTCATGGGTTTGGTGCTTCACCGAAATTACAAAGAGGAGGAAAGGTATGGAGAGAAGCAAGAGACAGATGAAGTAACGCTTTTGCCTTCGAGATTGATGATATTGTAAAGGAGAGTGCCCAGGGGCCATTTTTTGTTCAACTTAATTTTACAAGAGTGATATAAGAGAAGTGTATATGTGTGTGTGTGTATATATAGAGAGAGGGGGTGGTTTTTAATTTCTATACACAAATGAGGTTCAGTTATACAAGAGATTTTTGAAATAAGAAAAGTAAGACAACCACTATTTTTAATTATGACAGTACATAATTAAATGATTGTCAAGTATACTTCTATTAATAAGGTCAACAAGTTTTAAATGAGAGTTTTGCATGAGGACACGTCGAGCGCGCCTTGTAGTCTGGAAAGTGGAATCGCATGGGTGACGTAAATTTCGAAGGATTAATTTAATTGTACAATTTTTTTAATATTTGCCCACGGAATTTCGGTGTGAATATTTGAGCAGAAGTTAGGACTCGCTCCAAAGCAACAATTTCATATCATAATCATGATCATTGTAAAGTTAGTTTGAGGTCGCAATACACTTTTTCTCACAACAATCACTTTTATGTAGTTTTATAATTTTTTTATATCATATTATTTAATGAGTTTAATGGTTATTCATAAATTTTTTTGCATTTTTATTTAATTAAATCATTTTATGTGTATAATCTTTTAAGGATTGGTTATAAGAGTCAATTATTTTTTTATGATGTAGATAACAATTAAACTCCTTTTTAACTATTATGTTTTATTAAATACTTTGATATCATAATTACTACTGACTTAAAAGTTTCTCTCTAACGGTATTCACATTCATAATGAGTTTTTAATTAGATCTAGCGGATGAAATAACACATGCTAGTATTTTCTTAAAAAAATGCTGAATGATATTATTCAATCAATGCGGATAATAATAATCATGATATTTTTGGTAAACATAATAATCACGATGTCGACGAAGAGATTAAAAATTAATTTTCAAACCCTTAAAATATTATATGCAAATATATATTTTTCCTTATAAGAGAATTATATGTTAGGCAGTTAATGATTAATGCGCTTTATGTTTATCTAGAAGATTTAGAAGATTCGTTCTTTTTTTAAAAAAATTTTATGGATTTAATTGGAATTACTAACAAATCAACAAATGTAATTGACTATCACATTCGCTCTTTAAAAGGTCATTCAAAGTAAATGAATTGGTTGGTTGAATGTTTTTCTTAAGGTATAATTCAAGTTATATTAGTCATACCTTTTATGTAGACAGGAGCGGACCTAGGAGGTTTCTTTGGGTGAGGCTAATATTTAATAATTAACTTTATGAATAAAATAATATAATAAAACACAAATAAAACTAATTCGTTGACAAAATGAAGCACACAAATCATGACTAGAATCAGAATTTTAAATTTATCTAAGCAAGAACTTTGCAAGCCAAATTATTTAAACAAATATTAAAATTCAAAAGAACCTATAAATATTTTTACCAAGAAAGAAGAGATAGAAAAATTGTGCTTGTTAATAGAAAAGTAATGGAAAGAAAGATTAAGAGAGAAAACAATTGTAAGTGATCAATTTAATTACAAAACCTTGAGAAGATAGCCATTAATAAAGTTTACTATCTTCTTATAAGTGTAAATTTAAAAAAAATCAAAATTAAAAAAAAATTGGGGGCACTGCCCCCTCATGCTTAACTAGGTTCCGCCACTGTATGTAGAACGATTAAAACAGGTCAAACCAATCTATTATGGTCATGCAACCTTGGATCAGACCATATTTAAATTAGATCATTTGAGTTATATTATTTTTAAGCTAGTAAATTTTAAGCTTACTTTATAACAAACCATTTTTAAGCTGGTCGACAGGCTAATATTTAGCCAAGTTTTTTTTGTTTTTATATTACTAATTTAAAATTGTTAAAGATAGTCTTATAATTAATCTTTATTGACTAAAAATAAAATAATTAGTCCTAATAGACTGAAATTGTGCTTTTGTTAGTTCCTTATAAGACCAAATCGGTTTTTCTCGTGTAGCTAATTGTGCTTCTCTATGCAACGAGATGATTCAGCCTAGAAGTAGTTTGTTGTCGCTGAATGTTACGCTGTTGGTGTAAAGACCAAATTGACTTCTCTCATGTCTCTGAGATTAACTCTTTTTGAAGCTTTTGTTGTAGGTAAGTTATTATTTTTTTCAGTTGTAGGAAAATCATATGATTTTTAAGCTTTAAATCAAATTAATATTATATATAATTTATTTATATCTTGAGTCTTGGTTTAGCTATTAGTTGTTTGATTAGTTTGAAACTAAAATAGAATACCTACTGAAATATTATGTTAAGATGATAAGAAGAATTATGTATAGAAATATTTTAAAGTAGATATTTGATGACATGTGTTAATAGTAAAATATAATATTTTAAAAATCTTTTATAAGGCAAATAGATGAATAAGAAGAAGAAAATTTTAAAAAGTGTTACTTTAAAGCAAGAGGAACCTGTTATTGGAGTAAGCTCTTCCGTCTCAATTAATCTGTTTCCACCCAAACAATCAATTACAAATTAGGCAAAGTTACTACTATTCTAACTAAAAAAGGGAGGAGGAGGAACCCTGAAATTTTCACAAATTCGCTTGAGAAGGCCTAGTTAGTGCTTGTAGTAGGTGTGTCTTATGTGCAATTATGATACTACTACTTAGTATTTAGGTGGTCCGGTCTAATTCGAGTTAACTTTATTTTTTGTGTTAATTTTTTTTAACTCAACCAATTTATTTTATTAGATTATTCGGATTGACCCATTGAGCTCAACTCATTTCAATGATTCTACTTTTATGTACATTAACACATTATTCATTTTACTTTAATAGCTGCATTTAATCATTGAAGTTTTTAAGAAATTATTTTGAGTGACAGAAGAATATAAATAAATAAATAACATCAAAGCTAAAAATAACATAACAATCATATTCTTATTGACTAATATTTTTTTTATATTCAAATTAGGTCTAATTTAGCAACCAAAAAAATTAGGAGTTTAATTATATATGTCTCATTTTTTTTTTCTTCTAACCAATTATTTCTTGTCATGCAGAAACATTTAAAAGTAAAGGAGCTATCAAATATGTGAGTCTCATTCTTATTTTAATGATTTAATTGTCTAAAGTGCGAAATTTCACTTTAGAAAATCTAAATCTTAGAGTTGAGATTAGTGATAAAGGTTTGCCTTGATAACCTGACTCAAAAAAAAATGATTGATTACTAACACAATTTTTTTTTTAAAGAATGATGATTAAATAAAATCTCCTCTAAAGTTAAACATGTGAGACTCAAATTTTTCTACAATTTACAATTTATGTAGTTATACTACATCCAACGTTAAATGAAATGCTTATACTAAGCACGACTTTTAATAATAGTTAAAAAACCCGGCCTGACACAGTCGGGTCGATTCGGAACTTGGTGACCAGGCCATGGGATCAGACCAGTATCTGAGTGGATTGGTCGCATTTCAGACCCGAACTGACCCTTTGACTTGACCAATTTTTGTGAAACCAATGACTTGGTTGGGTCGTGGTTTTTTTTTAATTATTTTATTAAATTTTTTTATAAAAAAAGGAGAACAACGTCGTTTAATAGAGAATTTTGTTTAAAATTATTGTTTGTCAGATTAAGCTTTTTTTTTTTCATTTTCCTATTACAAAATCTTTTTAAGTTCCTCATTTTTGTAACATACACTTGTTTTGTTGTCTTCTTGTAATAAATATTGAACACTAATATAGAATTGTTGTTATGTATTTTTAATTTAAAACTTGGTTTACTTTTGTTTGGAATTGAACTTGTCATTTGTGATTTAAGATCTTGAACTTGTATTGTTTATATATAGTATTACATTTGAAGTTTGAACTTTACTTATATATTTTAATTGATTTTATGTTATGATGGATGTTTAAATAAATGCATTTTATTTATTTAGATTTTTTAATTTTTTAGGTTATATATATATATATATATTATTATTTTATTTATATCTGAGTGAGCAACTAACCCAGTGACTCACTAGTTGAACTAGTAACCAGTAGAGTGGCCGAGTTAAGTCCCGGATTGGATTTTATAACTATGCTTTTAATTACATAAATATTTTTCAGAAAAGAAATTAACCCCATATATTTGTGTATCATTCCAGATTGCTAGATAAATGAAGGGAAAAAAAAACCTAACATACAAGAAAATGACGGGCCAAAATTAAAACACGAAAAGAAAACTCTAACAGAGCTAGAGTGCTAACCCTAAGTTAATTTAATTCGGTCATAAATGTATAACTAATTAATCTACAGAATAATGCTTCCTTCTAGGATCCTTAATCCCAATCTTCCAATGCCCATCAGGCAAACTAGCATTCCTCGCCTCTCTTCTCCTCTTCACAATCATTTCGTTCATTTTCTTTGTAATCCCACAATATGATTGCAACTCTTCCGGCATCGCGTCGTAAACCTCCCACCACCTCCGGTGAGCGGAGTCACTGGCAAATATATGGTGATCAAGCATGTCCCAGTTGCAGTCGTAGTCCCTGTAACACATCCACGGTTTCAACCCTAAATAGTGTATGGTGTACAAGTCCTTTGGGACTTCGTGTCTCTGGTTGGTCCCTCCATCCAACCTAAAAATTTTTAGGTGGTTAAGTTTGGATGGCATCCTGTGCCACCACGTGAAGATCTCGTTCAAAAAGCCTTGGTCACCACCATTGTATGGCCTCACCTACATTGCACAATTTAAGTTGCGGATACAAGCGATACAAAAGCGATAATTATTTTTATTACAAAATATATAAAATATAAGTACGAAAATATACATTAAATAATAAATATTATAATTCACTATGATAGAAAGAGTGTTTGGTTGGTTGTTGGACTCATAACTTGCTTTTCTCTCATTTCTAGTCATGTGTTTTTCACTAGTTCTATATAAATCAGCAGTTCTAATTTCGCTGCATATTGTGCATTACTTTTAGGTGCTATTTAACATGAAAAAGATTTGCATGAACCTGCACGAAAGTAAAAGTGACCAATACAAATTAAGTATTTGTTGAAAAAAAGAGAGAGAGAGAGAGAGTTGAAAGGAAAATTTCCTTCGTATTTAATGCTTTTTGAGCCGTAAATAATTTCTAGTAAAATAGCTATAAACATAAAGGGTTAAATAAGTTTTTGTCCCATAATAAATCGTGAATTTTGATTTTACACTATATTAAAAAAAATTGTTTGAGTTTTTGATAAATTTTGTTTTTATTTTAGTGTCTGACATTAAATTAGACTGTTAAAAGGTGACGCGATACTATAATTTGGTCAAATATCCTCAAACATGGTTAATCTAATTTGAATCATGGATTAGTTTAACCACAATTTAAGTTTGGTATGACTATGTTGATTTAACCGCAGTCAAAATTTAATTTGACTATATTTGACTAAATTATAATGGCTCCACCTCACCTAACTTCTGTATGACATTCTTTAGTAATCTAAGTTAACTTTAGGAATTAAAATTAAAAAATATTTTATTGAGGGCTGAAAAAAACTTAATAAAATACAAAATTAAAATTCATCCGTTATTAAGAGAGAAACAATTATTTAACCCAAAAAGAAATAAGAACTATGAAAATTAAAATAATTAATAAAATAAAATTTGAACCTCTGTCCCCAAGCTTTTAACTAACTCAATTTCATAGATAATAAATATAAATTAAAAAGAAAATTTTTAAATATACAACAAAACAGTCTTGCTATTTATATATGCAAAATCAGTCGCCCATCAAACACATAAAAAATAAATAAATATTATAATCGAATATTTTTATGTGTCTGTACATACGTGAGTTTAATATTATTATAAAACATAAAAATAATCATTTTCATATAATATTTTTGCATGTTCATACTTGTGTGTGTTTAATATTATTCATTTTATGTGTTTAAAAATGTTTGTTTTTTTTATTTTATAATATTTATTTTTCTATTTAAATGTATTGAGTGTGTGTTTGGGGTGCAGAAATAACATTTTATATGACCACATTATGAAAGTAGAAGTATTATACAAATATTAATATGAGATATAGTACTAATATGTAACCAATTTTTCAGTTCTGAAAAACGTCCTCACCTTGGGAACTTTCTGCATCATGTTGTCAAACATGCATTCTGATGGCTCAATTACCATCAACCCAGAGTTGAACAGAAACTTCTCGTTAGGTGCAGCCGAAAGTTGAGGGTAATAGAAGAAATCATCGATGCTCTTGAGTACCAAAAGATCAGCATCAATGAATATGATCTTCTCGTACTCCGTGAGCTCCCATATTCGCAGCTTGCTGTAGTTCCACTTGTTGTACGAGTCTCTTTTAGCAAAAGGGCTCGTGATTCGCCGGATTTGCCTGATCTTCCACCCTGCGGCCTTCAGTCCCGTTACTGATTCGGGACCAATGGACTCGTCAGCGAGGAGGACCAGGTCAATGGTTTTTTGTATTGTTCTATTTTGTTTGGATTGTATGATGCTCTGAGCGAGTGCTATTGCGCCACAGACATATGCTTCTGAGGAATGAAGGATGGTGACATAGGCTAGCTTTGCAGAGGGCTTGGTTTCGGCGACATTGTGGTTCGTTGGGTTATTGTTTGGTGTTTGAGGAATCGGTTTACCTGCAAATTAAACCATTGTTATATTTCATCACGTTTGAATGAACACAGCACGTACATGCAAGGTTGGTCAGCTACTTTTGAGTTTCATCAAACTGATCCAAGAATACATGTGATAGCTTTAAAATTGAGTTAGGCGAGCATCACAATTAATCTGGTGGCTTGAGTGTTACAAGGGGTGTGAGTGGGTTTGGAAATTAATTAACACGCATGAAGATTTCATTTTTTTTTCTTCTTGGTAAGAAGTAAATTTAGATGGTCGTTAATCTTATAAGTCCTTTATCACTAGTATCAAACATAACTTTACCGAAGAGTTACAAGGTTGTTCACTAAAATGACGCTTGTGTTTAGTAGAGGCAAAGAATATCAAACTTGCATCCTTTGCAAGAATACATAGCTTTCCACAATTTGCCAAGATTTATTTACAGTTAGTGAAATTGCACAATTATACAGTAGGTATAATAAAGTAGAGTACCTGTTTCAGCATAACCAGGTGCAATCTTGCAAGAACCAACCGGCATAAGCATATTGTGCTTGAGGCTCCACAAATCAGGCTTGTACACCCAATACACACCAGCACCATCATCTTCATGATGCACCAACAATAGATCATCACACCTGAAAATCTCTTCCATTGGGCCACAATCCCCTTCAAACACAACATACACATTCCTATACCCACCACCCTCCAACCCACTCTCCACCGCCATATTAGCCACCACCAAATTCACATGCAACCTAAAAACGTCCCTAATGTTACACGGAACTTCTGCCACCACAACATTGAGGCCGTGGTAACTCTCCAATGAGGGCATCGGCATGTGAGGGCATTTCGGTAATTGACCCGATTTCCCTTCCTCGTCAACCCACTCGGGAAAAAAATCCTCCCACTTCAAATTCTCGTCGACGCGATCAAAATTCACATGCACGGTCTCCACTTGCGGGTGGTGAATTAGTGAATTCACTGAATTGTTATTGTTATTACCATCGTCGAAGATGTTAACGAGGCCTACCTTAATTTTCGATTCATTGATACCTTTTGCTATGATGTTGAACCAAGCTGGTTTTCTTGCATTAATCTTCACCTCTTCAACTTCATCTTCATGTGTGTGGGTTCTAGTAGAGCGTGTTTGGTACTTCGCGGGGATTACAAAGAGGAGGAACGATGTGGAGATCAGAAGCACAAGACAGATTAGAAAACGCTTTTGCCTTGGAGATTGGTGAGAGTGCCTTGGAGCCATTTTTTTGTTCTACTTAATTTTACAAGAGTGCTCTAATTAAGCGATGCATTTATATAAATTTTATTTTAATAAGAATTTAATTAATTGTTAGGTAATGTAAGTAAAATGGATGTAAGACTTGACTACCTTTATTTATATGATTAAAAATTATTGAATAAAGGTATAAAACTATTTTTATTGCTGAAATATATACATCAATTCTCAATTAATAAGGTCAACAATTTTTAAATGAAAGTTTTGCATCACAACACGTTGAGCGGGCCTTGTAGACTTGAAAGGGGAAACGCATGGAGGTGTGTCTAGGTGAGGTAAAATTTTAAAGGATTAATTTAATTTAATTTTACAAGTGTAATCCTGAACGTTATAAAATTCACTTGAGGTCGCAATACACTTTTTACAGCAACAATCACTTTTGAGTAATTTTATAATTTTTTATATCATATTATTTAGTTCTGTTTCATCAAATTATTTAAGTAGTTTGGTATAATAAGTCATAATTACTACTGAATTAATTTTTTAAATGGTATTTCAACATCTAGGACAATGACGGTTATCCTTAAAAAAAAAGTTTTATTTAAATCACTGAAAAAAATATAAACACTTTATCATAATTTATAAAAGAAAAAAAATACTTTGTCATTCCTTTCCCTATACATAAACTTCTTTTTTGCGAGTGAAATGTGAAGTGCAGTGTGCGGTTGGCTATTGAGTCATGACCGCAGGAATTTCATTTGCTTGACTAAAATAAAATAAACAATAGTAGCAATATAAGTTGAAAATTAATAAAAACAATCCTACCTAGTTTTGACTGATTTTGATCAATTTTGACCCAGTCAAGATAATCTGAAAATTTATACAGATTATATGGTATGACTGAATGAACAAAAATCATGCAGAAACTCAATTATTAATTAAATTAAATGAACAAATAAATAATTCAAAATATTAATTTAAGATTGATAAGAATATAAGAGTAATCTTATTATTAAAATATTGTAAAATATATGCATATATAGATAAATAATACTATATAACATCAGGTATATCTTTATTTATTCTAATATATGTATATAAGTATGATATTTTATATTATTTTTTTTATTCAATGAGGGGGGGCATTTTATATTTTTAAACCCGAGGTAACAATACCCACAGAATTCTTTGCATTGTTCACAATTGGCCCAACTGGAAGGAATTGCTTCCGTTTTCAAAAAAATATATGCATATTCTTGCTGCGTCGTATCTCTAAAACCAAAGAAAGGAATAAACTTCATTTTCTTGGTACCACATGTCATACACAAACAAAAGCACAACCCCAAAATCTCTATAATACCATTCTCTAGCACCAACCACAACGAAAATACTGAGATCAAACAGCAACAAAATTTCGAAAAGCATGGCTATAAGATCAGAGTCCTATAAATCGTTTGAAATAGAAGCACCTGAAAATCGCGCCCAGGGGAGTAGCACTACTCCCCGGGCACTACTTCACTTGTCCTCCCTTTTGGAGAGATCCATTCAGAAGAACGACAGGTTGTTGCATCAGTCAAAGAGATCAAAGAACGGCTACGTCACCCTCTTCCACGGTTTAAGAGCACCAAACATGAGTGTCACGCAATACATGGAGCGCATCTTCAAGTACTCAAGGTGCAGCCCTTCTTGTTTTGTCATTGCACAAATATACATGGACAGGTATTTTCAGAAAAGGGGTGGCTATCTCACTTCCTTCAATGCTCACCGCCTCCTCGTAACAAGCATTATGGTAGCTGCAAAGTTTGCTGATGATGAGTATGTGTACTTAGCAAAAATTACACATTAACTAGCACATAGCACATGATTGCTAATAGTCTAATACGAGTAAAAGTTCATTTTGGTCCTAAGATTTTTAGGTTGACATCAATTTGGTTTTTACAAAAATATTGACATCAATTTAGTTATAACACTTAATTGTTACATTATGTGCTCATGAAATTTTTTTTGAAATCAATCTAGTCTAAATTGTATGATTAAATTGATGCCAAAATCCAAAATATTAAAACTAAATTGATGTAAAAAAAAATTATGACCAAATTAATGTCAACTTCTAAATGTTAGAAAAAGAATTTATTTACTCAATTTATAACTAGCTGCAAAACTTGCAGATATTGTAGCAATACGTACTACGCCCAAGTGGGGGGAGTTAGCACAGAAGAGATGAACAGGATGGAGTTAGAGTTTCTATTTAATCTGGAATTTAGGCTCTTTGTGACAACAGAGGTGTTCGTGAAATATTGTGAGAAGCTTGATAAGGTTGATGTTGGAGATTATCAGCTTCCCCGCCCAATGTCGCTATACAAAGTCAAATAATGGCCCGACAGAAATGAGTTGCGGCTCTACAGGTTAGTGAAGCGGGCTTTGGAGAGAAGAAAATAGAATATACATCAACGGACAAAAATAAAGAAATAATGAAGCAAAACCCAGTCTTAACGCTTATTTGGGGATAATATATTGTACAGTATTTTTTTTGGCTCGTATATTGTACAGTATTTTATTTGATAATATAGATTGCATTGTGCCGCACATGATGACATTTCGAATTCAATTTGCAACTAAAAATAAAAATAACATTTACAACTTGACTAAACAAGAAACGAATTGAACACAACAAATTTCTTATTTTTATCATTTCAAGCATCCTATAAATATACAAAATTAAAGACAGTTATAATACATCTACAATGTTAGGAAATTTTTTATCTGGAAAAAATTATAATCGTATGAGTGAAATTTCAAAACTTGTGACACATTCGTAGTGAACAATTCCTCAGCTCAGATAAAATGAATGACTTTCCAAAAGAATGAAAAAGTAAAGGAAGAAAGAAAAGTTACATATAAAATATAAAAGGTGGTTCATAGAATGATAGAACACTACAGTTAGAGGGTAAAAATACTTTTGTTAATGCCAGCTTCAAGGAAGGGTAAGGATCTTGTAATCATAAATACCAAGGGGATATTTGTCCTAACAAAAAGAATGATTTGTTTATCACTCCACGAAGCCTCTAACTATGTGTTTGAGTTTTATTTTAAAGGAGAGGAAAGAAAAAGAGTTGGATTGTACTTCAGCGTTTTAAATTTGGTCTTCCAACTACTTTACTTCTTCAAAATAAAGACACTTTCTAAGAACGACTTGGACGAGAAGCTGGCAGAGCTAGCCAGGACCAGCTGCAATCAAATCAAGCTATAAACAAAACTAAATTCTTCCATTCAAAAACCTGTCTTTAACCAGACGCATTCTTCCTTGAGCAATAGACTCGATAAGCAGCCAGCCCAACTACAATTGCTGCAGCTCCAACTGCAATGAGGTGATAAAATCACTAACCACCAAAATAAAATGGCAGAAGCATAGAAATATAAAGGATAAATGACTGCTCATAAAATCAATGACCTAAATAAGTCTATTGTACATTTATTTTTCACTTTGTTAGTGCTTAAAGAAGTCTGCAGAATTTCAAAACAAAATTGGTCAAAAGCTTAAGCAAACTGTCTATAATGCAAGTACTTATTTTCATACAGTTATCCTATCTTGCGGCTCATAAGAAGTCAGCCCCTTAATGCATGTACTTTTTAAAGCTAGTTTGAATTAGGTTATTCTGAATTCAAAATAGTTTATAACCAAAAGTTTCTAAGACAGATTTTGATGAAGAAGGAAAAAAAAAAGGTGATTATCTCCTCAAAATAAGCTATTACCAAACTAGTGAGAATCCCATTTATATAGTCAACTGTTACCATTTGTTTTTCCTGATAATTCACTGATCAGCTAATCCCCCAACGGAAAGCAACATCCCACCCAGCCAAAAACGACAACACACACATAAATAGATCGATGGAAATAAGTTTAACGAAAAAGACCAATAAGGGTAACCAAACAACAATCCCTCAAGGTTATGTGAAAGAACATATGGAAAACCTTCAAAATAAAAACCAACAACTACACAACACAACAATCTGAACCAAGAAAACCAGATCACCCAAAACTCAAACAAATTATAGCTCATTTTGGTTTCCATATGAGAACAAACAGCTTAAACTCACACACCTGAAACAGACATAAGAGAACGGTTTATAAGCCTGCGGTACTGCTTGCGGCTTCTCCCAGCTTCGGTTTCTGGAATGCTTAAATGAGGGTGCTTTGCAGCAGTTACAATTCTGTGGAACAGACCGTTAAATTCCCCCAACTTTGCACTGATTGTTAAAGGAGCCTCTACGCCCATATCGTGACTAATCTACAAAGCACAATGGCATTCAAAAATGTCATTACAGGTTATCCAAAACTGAAAAAGTTGTTTGACTATATCTCAGCATCCAGCATTTTTGTTTCAACTACATATGGTGAGGAAGGATGGCATTTGGCTGATAATCTGTTCTAACACTTGAGGGTATGCTAGCCTCTATCACTTGAGGGTATGCTAGCCACTGTTCTGACACGTGACAATCTGTTTTGCTATGTACCGCTTTTTGAAAACTACAGATGAAATCATAATCTCAGAACATGTCATATCCACCACATTAAGTTGCATTCAATCCAAACTCAACCCCTCCCCCCAAAAAACCAAAAACAACCAGTTATTAAAATGCATCTATCAAGCAGAAGCCAAAGTCATACTCAATTATGTAGACAAACAAGCAAATGAATAGGCCATTGGAGAAAATACCCTAGCGGACTCTTGTATAGCCATTGGAAATGAATCCAGATCATCTTTCGCTGCAACTATAAGGCAAGGCACCTCAAAGCCAGTGTCTTCACCATGCCCAGCAATTTGTACCAGGAGTTTAGATGCTGTCTTCCAAGAAGACTCATCAGACCTAGAATGAAAACCTGATCAGATATATATCCACACACATACGAAAAAGATTTTCCCAAGCAATTTAAACTGAGCTGCCACAAGATACAGCCATGAAAGTGAGAGTTAACAAAGACACCCATAGATAAATTGGCAATATGATCGATGCATTTAGAATAAACATTATGCAAACTCCAAATGACTTGACAGCTTACTTTAAATTATAGTATAAGGTTTGGATGGGGCATTTTCAAATACCAAGGAATTTGAAATGCAAGGAAATTTAAATGATTCAATTGAATTCCCTTCACTTCAAAAATTTATAGTTTGGATAAAATAATTAAATTACATCATTTACAAAATACTTTGTTTGGATAATGAAATTGTATTTACTTACTTTAGGTGGGGTTTGACCAGCGATCGGCGATGGCCATCCGACGATCAATGGTGGTAGGCCAGCGATTGGCAGTGGCTCGGCCAACGATCAGCAAGTGCCGACTGGCATTGGGCTGTTTCTGGCCAACGACCAGTTAGGTCCGGCCAGCAATCGATGATGACAAGCCGGCATTGGGCAGTTGCCGACCGGGATCCGGCCGTGGCCGGTCTACATTGGCCAGCTAGCGATCGACGGTGGTCAGCCGACATTTAGCGGTGGTCGGCTAGCGTTGGGCAATGGTTGGCCAGCAATCGTCCATGGCAAACCGGTGTTCGACGGTGACCAGCTGGCGTTTGGCGGTTGCCGACCGGCATTTGGCATTCAGCGATGACCAACCAACGATGAACAATGAGTAATAGATGATGAATGGTGGTAGAATTTGAAGATGAGAGAGTCAAGACAATGAGTAGAGATGAAGGGGAGTTTAGAATTCCTTTTCACTATTTTCAAGTATATGAAATATCTCAAAAAATACTTATAATTTTGAAATTCCTTTCATTTGGTATCCAAACAAGGAATTTTGTAGCAAGTCAACTGAAATCCTCTAAAAATTTACATTACCCTCTGAAAATACCTCATCCAAACACAACCTAAGTTCTTTTCAACACATGTTGGTAAGTTACAAATATTAGCTTCTAAATAGAGTTCAGCTATACTAGCCTCATCGGGCCTATAAGCAATTTTAGCAAGCTCATCCAAAGGCACGACAAATTTCTTTTCCCAAGAGCTCATGAGCTATGATGTTAAACTAGTTTTTATAAGCTGAATATATCCAAGCATACTACAATAAATTAAAACAACATTTGAAATCAAGAAAACAAGTGGTAACTCTTGGCAGAGTTTACAAATACACCTATACTGATGCAATTATTAAAAACAAACAAATATTAAGTGTTCTAAAACAAAAAACATTCATGATTCTTATTTTTACCAGATTATGGTTCAATGAAAAGACTAATATTTCTGCTGAACCAAATATGGCCTAAATATGTTTAGTAGTCATATCATTACAATAATCTATAATTGGTATTAAATCTTCAATATCAGTGGTCACCTGTCATGAACAAAAACCGCTATGTCACATGCAGCCAAAGACTCCTTATTGGACAACAGCTCGCTCACCCTATTTTCAGGAATCTCTCTCAACACAATGTATTTTTTGTTTTCCTGCAAACAAAATGATAACATATGTGAAGGCAGAAATGGCAAGAAAATGAAATTACTACAACGAAAGATGACTTGGTGCAGGAAAGGGCAATACTGATCAATCAAATATACAAGTTGTGGATAAACACATATACATAACTAAAGCCAACTATTTCTCACATGAAAGTATATCTATCAATAAGTAAAAACAAACAAAACAGATACAAAAATGTGAGCAACAGCTATCATAAACAAAGTATCATTTACCATAGAAATATCAACAACATTTACTGCATAATGATCCTCATAGGTTGGATTGTAAGTATCAGAATGTGGCCTGCAGTATCAATTCAACAACAAAAAAGTTATAAGATATTCTATACCTAAAACCATGTTGCCAGCACTGACCAGGAAGTTTCAAGGTAGCATATAAAATGAAAACACCTTCCAATAAAAGAATTCAACAAAGCTGATTTTCCAGCCTTCCTAGGCCCAAAAACAAAGCACTGCAAAACATTTCTTTCAGAGTGTTGCTTCTTGAGATCTAAACGCCGCCTCCTGGTCACATGGATAGCAGATGATGGATCACCAGTGTAACCAATGTATATCAGATTTTCCACACTATAAGCTGGGTTTAGAAGTGCCATAAGTGCCCACTGTACAAAAATATAAATAACATAAAGAATACCAATCATGATTAGAGAAATTAAATGCTACATGCAAGAAAAGGTACATAAACCACATAAACAATATGCATAAATATATTAATAAAGGAAATAAACAACCATAATAAGTTAATAACATAGACAAAAATAAGTTTTGATCAAGTGATGACACTCCCTAATTTCTCTCACCACTCTTCAGCTAACGTTATTTATAAAAATGCAGGGGTAAGAAAAATAGAGATGATGGGAGACTCAAGCACCTTTGACAAAAAGGCATCGAGTGATAGTCCTCCAAGTGCATTCTTTTCTGCAGCTTCCTTGTGTGAAGTTCCATTCCAAGGACTACAAATTAAAAAAGAATATATAACTATCAGACAACATTGGCAGGAATCTTTATTGAAATTTATACTTGGGAAAGGCATGCATAGAAGCAATTGCTCCTGCTAGAATAACACACATATTACATATATATGTGTACCATATACAAATTTGATAAATAACGCAAAACATATTACATACTTCACATCACACTACCCCAATACAAATTTAAGTATCAGGTAAACTGGCACGACATATATATGCACATGATACAATGGTCTGCATATTTTAAGTGCATTTTCTATTTTTGCAGCAGAAATAGCTGCCCAAGTATTGTCCCAATCCCTCTCATGGTTACAGGGCCTGAGCCCAATGTTATTATTAATGAGAATAGCCCACCGGTAGGGATTAATGAAGAGGTCCATAGTAGTACACCTAAGATTAACAAGAAATCCTCTTACGATAAGGTGTACACTAGGAGGAGGGCAGATTAGTAATTCCACATAATTAAGGAGGCAAGACTGCTAGATTTAGGGTTGGGTAGAATGCACCAAGGGGAGTCATTCGGAAGATTAGACTGAATCACAATTAGGAGAGAAGGCGGCCTCTCGAAGTGCTACCACCATTATCACTAATCCTTATTTTCTTTCTACATCAACAACAATTCTCTTAATCAAGTATTATTTCTTAGATTACTATCTGGTGCCATTACACCCTCCAGCATATTTTTGGCATCCCTCCTAATTGCCACAGTGCAAGTGGCAAGATTGTTACTTCCTCCGGAAAAGATAAGTATCCTTCTTTGGTCTTGTCAAAGACCAACAATCCTATGAGCTTAAACTAGTATCTCTAACAGGCAGGACCATTAGACCAAACTCATTGCAGGACCACTAATGTCCAGCTAAGTGGACTGATGTCAATAATATTTCAATTGCAGAGAACATTGAATAGTAGATGAAGTGAAAACAACCTTTGCGGCGCAGTAGAAAACAACTCTTCCAGTTCACGTGGTTGCAACATCCCATCCTGAAGGGATGAAAAAAGTATGGTCAAATTTCAAGAACAGCTTGACAAGTTACCATTAGTAACCTACATCACTATAAAGTCATTAGAGAATACATTCAAAAAAAGAATAATATGCAGTATGAAACAACAGCAACAACAATGAGTCAATGACAACCGAGCATTGCCTCAGTAAGTGAGGTTAGCTAAATAGATCAAACGACGTCATAGTGTCCTTTAGTAAAAACAAGCAGCATGAAAAGGTATAAATATTCAACATCATGAGTATGAATGACATACACCATCACCATCAAATGCATCAAAGATCCCCTTCAAAAAATCAAGTGCTTCATTTGTCAGCTCCACACTCTGCAAGCATTAAAGCCATTCGTCATCAGGAAAAAACCAATGCCTCATTATCATAATTGATCTCAAACAAACATAAGACATAAAAGCATGTCATACACAATACGCTTGAAGGCAACAATATAGGAACTTCAATAATATTTTTGACACATACAGTGTAGTTATACACTATAAAAAAGAGGGGCCTTTTTCTCTAAACCAAGCCCATCAGTCAGGAGTGCATGAAACAGATTTTAAGGATAAATAATCTTAAAAGTAAACAGCATGGATTCAATTACATAGAAAACTATTTGATGATTCAACGTCTCGATTTTTCTCAACATGATATTAGATTCGTTGTTTCCCTATTATTCATAAGAACTGAACATCAAAAACTGGGATTACCCTGTTTAGAGGCACCTTCAATATCTACTGCAGAAGGCAAACACAGATAGCCTGATAGCATAAAATCAGTATCAACTCATGCCCAAGTGCATAAACGCAAAGACAAGCGCAGGCAACTTCCCATCCCCAACCCTTACAAACAAATTGGCTCAACTACTTCAATAACTAAGTTCAACATAAACGCAGGAACTTGGGAAAAAATAACTCCAGAGGTATCTAAAATTTCTCCAGCACTATCATGGTCAATACTCAGTAACTGGATCATAACTGATCTCAAAATAATACCTGATCAGGAGCCCGTTTCAAAGTTGGAATTAGATCACCAGCTAGCTCAATATCATCATTATATCCAAACTTCCTGAGAACAGTCCATGCAGTCTCAAGGCGTCCTTTTTCTATAAAGATGCCAATGAGATATAGGAATCCCGTCAAAGTAAGCCCACATTTGTTCACACCTTCAGACACATTTCCTTGCACGACCTTCTTAACACCCACAATTTCAGATGGTTGCAAAGGAGCACTGAAACATTTAACCTGTTGATAATTTTGTTAGATAATGCACGGATCTCACAGGCAAATCACCTCACCTCAACATGAAAGAAACAGGCTCCTAAAAGCTTTTAGATGCCAGACTATAATCGTCAGATGATAGACAAGCCTTGAAATCCAATATTTAACATTGTAATCTTAAAAGGGAAAAGTACAACCTGAAAATAATTCAGCTCGGCGTCACTAAGGGCACCATCTTTGTCATGGTCACAAAGAATAAAAATCCGCTTCAAGGCCCTAATACATCGAGGTTTTAGAGTCTCTGATTCCTTATCAAATAATGGAGCTGTAGGATAAAGAACAGCCATTTGTGCATAGTAAAAAACTTCCACAACCTGAAATAATAATTTTATAGGAAGAAAATTTAGTTACAATTGTATGAAGCCTCGAGACATAAGTTATCAGCACCTCCAAAATTATATGCCAATACAAGAAAGTTCAATTGCGGTTGTATAAATCATAGATACCTGGATATGCTTAGATGCTGAGCACTCAATGCAAGTTTCAATATCTTTGAACTGTTGCATTATTGGTGATAACACCTGTTCCAGGGTCACTTGCTCATTTTCATCTCTCAAATCAAGCTTGCAACCAACCACTATAACCGGGACGTTTACCTGCTCATTAGGTTCACAAATTTATGTCACACATTCATGCACTTAAATGAATATGACAAATATATTATCTTATGTGATTTAAATTTGGCCGCATAAATCATGGAGCAGCTGCTAGTGTTCAACATATAATCATGTCACAACAGAACCATATAATCCTTAGAGAGGCAAAGCAAAAAACCGAAAAAAATAAATAGGATCAGAAGTTCAGAACCTCTAATGTGTGAAGAAGTGGGAGCCAAAAAACACTAAGATTGTCAAGTGTCTCCGGCCGGTCACAAGCGTAAGTCAGAATGACAGCGTCAGCCCGCTGCAATTCTTCAGCAACTTTATCACTATCCTCGACACTGCAACAAATAATAATTCGCACAATTAACATTGCTGAAGACAATGTTTTTTCTGTATCCCCCAAAATTAGGGGAAGAAATCAAAGATAAACTTTATACTAAAAAAATCCACTCAATTCACTGCAACGAGTTACAAAAACACCAAAAGTAGTGATCACTGATCATACATAATGCTTCAACGCGAATCTTGAATTGAAACTAAAGCGAACCAAAGATTCGAAACATCAAAGTTAGGTAGATACCGGGAGGAAGTGTCAATAATTGTGACAGGCACGTGATACGGATAGCGGTCATCCTGCAGCTTCGTCGGAGTCAACACCGGCGGCACATTGGGCGAGTAACTGCCGTTGGCGGCGGCTGCGATGAGGGTTGATTTTCCGCTGGCGCGGTCGCCGGCGACGACGATGCGAACTCCGGTGCGGGCACGCGGGTTGAGCGTTGCAGCATAAGCTTTGGCCATTGGGGATAGTGTGAGAGCGAAAGTGTTAAACCCTAACTAACTTCTACCCTGCGTCGTGATGTAGTGGCTGTGGCGGGCGTGACTTCGGCTTTGAAAATTAAACGCAAAAGGTGGCAGGGCCATGTCATGCGGGCTTTTTTGCAGCAAAGGTTTCGCTGTTTCAGTCACCTCCAACAAATTTATTTTTAGGCAAAATTTAAATTCTTAGTTAAGTAGAATTAGATTAGATTAGATTTTACCAACGGCGGTTGGTCCAAGTGATAAGCGGGATAGTATCACTAAAACAAGATCCCGAATTCGAGACCTTGTGAAACCAGTTATCTCCGCTGGGAGACTCACCCGTCATAGCCAAGTGCGCGACCCGGGTTGACCCGGATTAATCAAAGCTAAGCCTCGGATACCGGGCAGGCAACCTAAAAAAAATTAGATTAGATTTTTCGATTTATACCATTTTGTTAATTATCTTTCTTTTCTTTTGTATCAATCTGGTTTAGATGCTTTTCATACGAAAAATAAAATAAAATCTGATCTAAATGCATTTCAAATGGTTATCAATTTAACTTGAGATATGATTGCATGAAAGCACTTTAAATCTTTGGGTGAGTTATTTTACTTTTAAAGATATTCACAAGTTATTATAAGATTGATATAAAACAACTTTAAATTTTCGAATCTTATTTTAAGATGTGCCTACAAACCAATTTGAGTTTCACCTTTAGAGATGTCTATAAACTAATGAAAAATTAGTTACTAGACTTGCACTAGTGTAAAAAAATGGTTATCGATTTGGTTCATATGTAAAAAAATTAACGTGCACAAAATCGGTTAATATTGTAATAAATAGTAATGGACTAAATTAATATAAAAATAATGAAAAAATGATAAATAAAATTAATATAATTGACTAGAAAGTCTATTTTGCCATTTTTTTAATTAAGGATGTACACATAGGCCCAATTCACACACACCAAAAAAAAATCTCCATTTTATTTTATGCCAACGCACCCTAATAGTAGGATTTTGTTAATACAAAATATTCAAAAATATATATTTTAGATTTTTTTACTTTAGATAAGATAATCTATAAATTTCAAAAAATAAATTTAATTATATATTAAATAATCTATAAATTATTTTAGAATTTATATGTATTTATATAGTTTAAAAGTATTTTTTGAAATTTAAAATAAAAGTACATTTGTATATTAAATAAATTATTTTGAAAATGAAGGTAACGTCATTACTCACCCAAACGAAGTATTTTACAAATGAATGTAATGTAATTATCTTATACAAATAACAAATTTTAAGATTGAAGAAAAATTAATTGATGCATTTACATTTCTTTGCATTTTAAAATTACTTTATCCAACCACACTCTTAATTAAATTATTAAATTAGTTGGTATTATAATGTTTTCATATAGGCAGTACAATAAAAGTATTTGTTTGTTTTTTTTTTCTAGTATATACCCAATTTGGTGACCAAAATATCAAGGATAAAAATGATTCATCATAACTTAAAAGTCCAATTGAAGTCCCTCACAGACATTTTGGTCCATAAACATTAAAAAAATAAGACATTTTGGTTCCTGCACATATAATATTAAGGGATTAAATTTTACAAGTTCAAAAATTAAAATGTATCACATAGGAAAAGACCTCAAGTGGAATTTTTAAATTTTGTAGAACTATTTTATCTTCCAGCACTTTGTAAGAGTTTAATGGATCAACACTTTAAACCCTAACCCATCATATTAATAGATATTTTTTCTTAGCCTTTAACATGACCTTTTTCTTGTCTAAAAATATGTCATAGCTTTGATAAGGTTTGTCGCCACCACGTCTTTCGTGCTTGGTAGGGTAATTTATGTCGTTGCCTAATTCCTTTATGCCTGATTCAGGTTGCCCTTGTGTTGTCATTGATGTCTGGTGAAACTTCTCTACTTTTGGCTTGTTGATCTTTGCCTCGCCACCATCTTGTGCCACCACTGCTCCACTTTCCCTATTTGATTCCCGCACGGTCGTCATCTCACCCTGATAGAAGCATTGTTACATGTGGCCTTGCATCCAATTTACGATTTCAGTTGGGTAGCAAATAGGGGCAAATTGTAACGGACCTATATTGACAAAGGCCCAAATAGAAATTGGTCCAATTGGTGGAGCCAATTTTATTATAAATAGGGGAATAGGGGAATTAGGGGGTATGGAAATTGTATTGTCTTAATCCTAACCTCTCTCTAGGATTTCTTTATTCTCTTAGTTTCATCTCCTTCCTTAGGAAGGAGTCTCTATCCTATTCCATTGTAGCTCAATTGCAGAAAATACATAAAATTACACAAAAAGTCATCCATTCTCTTTACAATTCCTCTATTACAATTTCACTTTGTTACAAATGGTGCTTTCATTTACCACCATGCCTACCATCCATGGGGGTGAAAACAACTCATCCTCAACACCAGAAAATTCAGAAAAATTAGAAGAAAAACTTCCGCTATTCAGCGGAGAAAATACCTACTGGTGGATCCTCTGTGCTGGAAGGTTTTGGGATGCACGCCAGACACCGAATCCGCTGCGGTTGGTGGAGGCAGCAGAAGGATTGACTGGTAAAGCTTTGGCGTGGTTTCGAGTATGGCGAAGACGCAATCCAGCAGCTACGATGTTCACATTCGAGCTCATGTTTTTGCATTATTTCAGTGAATTCGCTCCTGTTCTGCTAGAAATTGCGCCCAATGTTGTTTCAGAATGGGAGATTCAGTGGGAAGAAGTAGTGCCGCAGCAAACATTTTCAACAGAGAAAATTCAAGCAAAGGCAGCAATAATTCAACTCAATCCAGAAGTAGAAATAAAAGCAACAATTATTGCTCAAGAATTCAAAAATTCAGATCTAGAATTTCAACACCAGAAGCATAAAGCAACCAAGGTAGAAGTAGAAACAAAGGCAAATCCAAATGCACAACTCAATTCATCAAAAACATACCCAAAATCGAAACTCACAGATCCAACAACTCAAGCAGAAGAAGATGCAACTGCAGTAATTCAAGCATTAACAAAGGTAAAATCGGACTTACTTGACCCAAATTCCAGTTTGCCTGATCCGAATCCATCGTCAGATCTTCCAGAGCGAGTATGGCAGAAACCACCACCGGAGCCACCAGATCAGTATGGTGGAGATGACATTGCGGTGGCTATATCAACCGTGTCAATGGCTTCAGTGGAAGAAGAGGAGGAAACAGGGTTGTAACCGGAATTGATGGCGAAAAGAAAAGCGACAGGCACGGGGGGCACCACTGAAAGCCTCGTTGAGAGCGAATCTGATGGTCGCACCATGGCGATTGACGCGACGGGTCCTGACGGCAACAACGCCCAGGGGAGCTGCCGTGGCGGTGACGATGCCGAATACGAAGGAGGCAAACGAGGGGGCGGAAGAGGTGAATCTTACGGTGGCGCTCGTGGTGCTTCTGACCGCTACAACATCGACACCAATAGGAGAGAGAAAGGTGCCTCGACGCCGGCGACTGGGCAGGGAAGCCAGCATGCGGATGGCGGCCACCGCAATGCCCAATAACAAATGTGGTGAAGGCGCCGTGAAGAAGTTGACCGGCGAAGAGCGCGAGAGGTGCGTCGACGGCAAGCATGGGGGCTGTGTCGGAAGGAAACAGGAGCAAGAAAAACAAGGGGGAAAGTCAACGGAAGTGCGGCGACGGCACGAGCGGCTACGGCAATGGCAACAGTGCCTACGACAACAACAACGACATTGACTACTATGGCAACGGCGATGAAGCGATGGTGGCGGGAGGCGACGATACAATGGTTGGCTGCTTGCACTGCTGCCATTTTCGTAGGGGAGGAGGAGGCTATGGCTTCGCTGGGGGAAGATGAGGGAAAGGGAGAGAAGAACGCCTCGGGGTGGTTGCCGGTGAGGAAGCATGGGTGGTGGTGCAGCCGTCGCCACGGTGGTTTTGATGGGTAGGGAGGCCATTGTGGCCATGAGGACATGGGAGCAGCAGCCACCAACACTGAATGGGGAGGCATGGGACATGAAGGCAGCTCCTAGGGTCCATTAGAACACTGCAGTTGAAATTGGAGGGCCAAGCCCAATCCGAAATTTGGACCTTGCTGGATGGGAGGGACATGAAGTGGGCTACTATCATCACAAATTTTTTTCTAAAATTTCTCAAAGTTGGCACAATTAATTTTAGCAAATTCCACATTATGCAATAGGATCCTAGAGGATATATTTTTTATTTTTTGGACCTTGAGGACAAGGTCCATTTTTAAAGAATGGGGTATTGTAACGGACCTATATTAATAAAGGCCCAAATAGAAATTGATCCAATTAGTGGAGCCAGTTTTATTATAAATAGGGAGAAGAGGGGAATTAGGGGGTGTGGAAATTGTATTGTCTTGATCCTAACCTCTCTCTCTAGGATTTCTTTCTTCTCTTAGTTTCATCTCCTTCCTTAGGAAGAAGTCTCTATCCTATTTCATTGTAGTTCAATTGCAGAAAATACATAAAATTACACAAAAAGTCATCCATTCTCTCTACAATTCCTCTATTACAATTTCACTTCGTTACACAAATCCAAAAATGAGACTAAGGGGGGCAAAAAAAATTAGTGGGACTTAAATAGGGGACATGGGGACCGATTACCTAAGTTTAGTGTGTTTTCCACTAAGCTACCAACAATTTTTCTAAATTAATGATGCAAATTATTATATATAACAAAAGAAAATCATAGGGGACCAAGCCCTGTTAGCCCTTCTAAATCTGGCCCTGGTTGTAATTCGTTGATTCACATTTTGCTCCAACCTCTTCTCGTCTTCAATTAAGGGCTTAGTGTGACCTACCATCAATCGCATATCTCCTTTGCCAGCCAAGGACTCTTACGGGACTAGTCGTCATTTCGGGGTTGCCTGTCATTGACTGTCCCCCACAAATCTATGGTGACTCCATTGGTTGTTGAACGATGGTTCCCTTAGCAATAGTCTGTATAGGGTGTCGACTTCTGTGGATGGGAGCTCTTCTCCCATGGTGGTCCCCCCTCATTTTAGTTGTTTAATTTTGGTTTTGCTCCCCAAACATTTGTCTACAAATCCTTATTAGAGAAAGAATTGAACTTCAAGAAAAAAGTTGATTTGATTGAACAAGCTAACTAAGCTATCAGTAGTCTGAGATTTCCCCTATAGCTAAAACTGATGATGGAATGAAGAAGCATAAATCAAGAGTTACCAGTCTAATAATGGCTACTTATGATCAACAAATTCCAAAATGATAGGATTCAACAATTCAATTATCTAGTCTATGTGGTTCGATGAAGAGTTTGAAGAGTTCAAGATAAATTGTTCCCCCTCCTTATCTGTTATGGACTGGGCCAGTTTGGCCCATTCCGCGGAGATTCTTCATCCAACCGGCCCGACCCATTAGAGCCAGTTTGGATCCGGAAGCCCATCTCTAAGATGAAGCGCGTACGACCCGCGGATCCCGCCTTTCTACAGCGCGATCATCTCTCATCACATCGGCAAAATCCCGGAGTAACCGAGGGAGTCTGTTCGCGGAGACTGAGGCGTGAAGTACAACCTGCCATCAGCATCCAACAGGTACATAAGCAAGCCCATGCACCCAGGTACACACAAGACTCTAATCTCCATCCTTACACCATCTCATACCTGTATTGACTTTGGCATCAGAGTCCTTGCAGGTATCCACCCGGCCAATACATCCGAGGAGCTCCAGGGACCGAAGAGTACCCCTCTGGTACATCAATTTTATTTTAGTGCTAAGCGTCTTGACTAGGCTTGTTACTTGACAGGAGATCCCCATTATGCTAGCTTGACTTGTTTGTCTTTTTTGGTTTCCTTGTGTGGTAGAATTGGTCCAATAAGGACCATTCCTTATTCCATTTTATTTCAATGAAATACATTTTTCATCTGTGTATTAAACGAATCAAATTGTGACTGCTCCTTTTGATCCAAGTTTTTTTCTCCCTGAATCTCAAACCTTAGACTCTTTAAGAAGGGGATGAGCTTGCCAATCACTCGATCAACCTTGTGTTGGTATTTTAAAAGGAATTGCATGTGTGATGTTGTTTTTTAATTTTTTTTTTAAATATCCTTATATCATCCTTGTGTTGGGCTTGAAAATATTTTTGGCGGGTAGTACAGGAAAATGGCTAGTGTTATCTTTTTAGGCTTTCCTATGGCTCGGCCCACGGAATGAATAGCAGTGAACTGATCCAGCACTGCACGCACCCAAAAGAAAAAGCAGTTAAGACAAAATACAAAAATTAGGAACCAGAAAGAGAAAAAGAAAAGAGAAAGACAAAAATAAAAAGGAAAGAGAAAGGCGAAGAAGCGTGAATTGAAGGAGCGAAGAGACCAAACAGAGAAAAAGAGAGAACGAGGCTCCAGATCTGCGAGAGAGAAGGAGAAGAAGTGGGGAGGATCCCAGATGATGTCAGGAAAATACACCACCATTGATAACCAGCAACTTGAAGGATCTGTTCCTGTCAGTAACTTTTCACTCTTCATTCTAACATCTTCTTCCATCATTCTCCATGCCTCTCATCGCTTAACCACATCTCGCTCTTTGTTTTTTGTTTTTTCTTCTTCTTTGTTACAGGCAGTTCCAGATCCAGGACATGTCGCCGTCAAGTTCGCCGGTACAACAATCCCTCTCTTATTCTCTCTGTTTTTCAACAAGACCAATTGAATCTGCTTGCATTCTCAACTCGTAGGGTTTTATAGATTCATTTAGCTGAATAGATCAGTTTCCTTAGTCAGATTCTAACAGTTGGAACTTTTCCAGTTTTCAACGATGACGCATTTCTCCTTAGCCTGCAGTTTTTTTGTTAGTTTATCTCATAGGAATAGCTGTTGAGTGTTGATAGGTGTAATTTGATACGAGGTTTTTTTGAATCTGTAATTAGTAGCCTGGATAATCAACAATCGCTCGATCTTAGTGTTAGGACTTAGGAACTGATTTTGTCATAGTTGATTTGGTATTATTTTTTTATTTATTTTCTTTGTAGATTCAAATCTGCAGACATTTCCTCCATCTAGCGCACAGGGGAAGATTACCGGTGGTTCCGGGCCTCCACGCGATGCTGATGGTATGCTGGTGTAGATCATTCTCACTTGTTTATTTTCTGTCTATTTACATTAGTCATTTCTGAAAGGTAATTATTCCATGCATAAGAGTTGTTGTTCTCATAGGTTGTTGATTCCAATTAATTTTTCTATTAATTAAATGGCAACTATTGGTTTTTATGAAATTCTTGCTATTTTATGGAAGGTGACTTGGTGTTATACTTGTGATGCTTGATTGTTTTTCTTTGTTATGTTTTTGACATGTTTATCTCAATTATTCTTCCCCACTCATTTTGTGCAGATACATTTTCGAAATCTGTATCTAGTTCTGATGAGCCCCAGCAGAGCGGGTGGCTACGTACCTTTTCAATTGCTGCTTACAAACCATACTTTGATGTTGACACTTCAGATGTACTAGAGAGGGTTATAGACTCACTCTTCCCGTTTAGAGGAACCTTTAATGAAAAAACTGCTAGCAACCCTGATTTGTAAGTTGATTTTGTCATTTGCTCATTGGTTGACTGATTAAACTGCTAATGCCATGGTTCTGAGTTCTGACATTTTTTGAAATATGAGACATGGATAATGCTAATATCATTTTTATGAAGAGAAAAATGTAGCTAAGATACTGGATTGCAGTGGCATGCCTTGATATGCTAGTCTCTTATGAGCCTAAGTCATGAATAAGACTTCAATCAACAACTGCAATACAATAGTAGTTTTGGGTTTTTTTTGTTTCTGCGTTTCTTTCTTCCTTTCTTTTTTGGGGCGGGGGGTTATTTATTTAATTTTTCTGGTGTAACCCTTTCTCATCATGAAGACTGACTTTTGAAGTACATTACCACATCACCTCTCTTAAACAAGCATGCTAAATAGTGAGTGATGTGTTTGCTAAAAATTGTAGATATTTGCATGCTGCTTAAGCTGCATCATCTGGTACACTCCTATGCTTTCTACTTGAAAGAGATGACTTTGTATAATCAGTAGGCTTCTCTCTTTGATCTCTATTAACTGGAGAAGTAAACTTAGTGATGAACGATATTCAGTAATATCTTTTTGTAATGTAGAGAGCCTGCTTATAAATGCTTTAAGAGTGCCAGTACAACAAATGGGAAATAAGTATTCCATACCCAGATATGGAACTACTACTGCATTGGAGGTGCACAGACTGTCCTCTAATACCAATTGATGCAGGACAGAAGAACAAAGGCATGCTATCATTCCAGTAGATGAGATGACTTAGAAGTTAGGAATTCTACTAGACTTAAACATTAAACACAAGGAAAATCCTTGAAATAATATTCATTAGTGAGAATACTTGTAAAATACCCAATATAATCACCATGTAAATTCCAGTAGGATCAACTAAAGGCCAATGCATAGTTGTAGTTTTTGTCTTGCCTGACTGCTCCTGCATCTATTTGATTCCAAGGCTAGTGTTGTTTCATCTGTGGTTTAATTTCTTACTTCATAAATATTAGTATCCTGTGTAGGTAGAGGATGTTCACCATTTTTTTTAAACCTTGGAGGACAAATGTTTTTATAATTTATCTGTCAAAAGAGGTAGTTCCTGTGTTTCACCATGTAATTTTGGTTTTACTATAAATGTGCACAGGTACGGACCTTTCTGGATTTGTACTACCTTAATATTTGTGGCAGCATCTATTGGCACATTTGTAACATATATAGCGCACAAGCTGAAGCACCAGGAATGGAATTATGACATAAATCTGGTGACATGGTCTGCTGGTTTGTTTTATGGTTATGTTACCATTGTTCCTCTTTGTCTATATGTAATCCTCAAGTACTTCTCCGCACCAGCTGGCCTTGTCCAACTACTCTGTCTATATGGATATTCCCTGTTTATCTTTATACCGGCTCTGGTAAGTTGTTGATCTTACAATTTTTTTCCTGTTTATTTGAGGAAGCTCGAAATTTGACATTTTCATCATATTGTACCCTCTAACCTTCTGTTTGGTGCAGTGTATGTCCATTGTGCCTCTGGAGATATTCAGATGGGTGATTGCAGGTGTGGCCGGGTTCATGTCAGCAACATTCTTGGCACTTAACCTCCGGGCACATATCCTTTCAGCAGGTGAAAGGTGGTTCTTGATTGTTGCTGGCATTTTTCTGTTGCAGCTTGCTTTAGCTGTTGTACTAAAGGTCTACCTCTTCACAGTATCAGTTTGAGAGTAAAAACCGGATAGCGTGAATGAAAAATAGTTAATGAAGAAATAGCTATTTGGCTTCGTAGGTTTTTCATCAATGAAATATAATTCACAAATTAAACATCGTGTATTCATTCATTTGTCGTAATATAGAGGCAAATAACTTGTGATTTTCAGAACTACAAGCATTTGTCTTTGACATTGTAAGGTGTACAAATACACAGACACAAACACACGCTACGTGCACCTGTTTTTGAAATTGCAAGGGGTGCAAATACACACAAATAAAGACACTTTGTAAACATTTTTCATGAAATACTGTTTTGCAGCAATAAGCACTAGATGTAACAGTGGCGATTTAGAATAATTAGGGGAGACATTGATGAGCGTTAATATTCAAATTCACTGCTTCAAACACATTGGCTCCCAAAAAGCAAAACTAGATGGCTTTAATTGCTTAGTCGTGGGAGTCGTGTTGGTTGAAGGGCAGTCAAGCAATTCACTTGAAGCAATGGCGCTAGGTAACTACTACTCTATTTAGTTCTACGTATGCATGAACTAGAATATTAAAATACATGACAATGTCGTATAACAATAACTTATAGTTTAGTAGAATTAGAGTCAGATCATGAATGAAAAAATTTAACGATGCAACTTTAAAAAAATTGAATTTGGATCTTATGTTCTTTGTTTCACTATTCATTTATAAGTTGATGTTATCTTGGCATAATCTTCCCATTTAAATGAATGATGAGATTAAGAATATGATCCTGCTTTTCATTTTGAAAATGAGAAGATGAAAAGGAGAGGATATTGATCTAAAAATATTACTAGATTCAGCAAAAATACTACTATACTAGTAAAAGCTAGCTAACTATATGCATAATTAATTATAAAAGGATGAATTATGCCAACAAGGGTGAGTTCAATTAGTAAAGTCGATCATTAATAGCCATTTCAAAATATCACTCGATCATTAAAAGCCACTGCTTGTGCTTGGACATGATTTGGCTTTGAAAATTGTCAAACTACAGAGATTAGGCAGAAAACAATACAGAAATGCCCCATGTCAATACCAACCAACCAACCAATGACTTTATTTTTTTGTTTCAATAATTTTCAGAGGCCATAATCATATCAAACATTGGACAACGAAATTAACACCATGATTATGCCTCCGCATCTTGACTCCAACGGCACTAATGCGCCCAATTCATAGCGGAAGTCAACACAATTTCACAGAATTCTTTCATCTAGCTGACCAGAAACAGTTATAATTTTTTTTTGGTGTTCTTAGGGTATCCCAAACTTTATTACCATGGTGTTTAATAGGAATTGATACTATTCAAACCCCCTTATCATTAGATCAATCCAAGTACTTACTCCAATCTAATTTTGTTTTTCCAACAATATTTTTTTCGCTCGATGCCAAGTTCCCAACTAAAGTTAGACTCGAGAAAATACATCGTCCTAGATAGTAGATAACATTGAGTACTATTTGGAACCGACCAAAACACACTGGTTTTGCAGTATTATAAATTAATTGAAATGATAATTAAAAAGCAAATGAATTAATTGGAATCAAGCTCAGGGGTCACAAGTCACTAGATCAAATTTAAACAATGAGTTAGTAATGACATAATATTTGACACGACTATTACCCATGAGGCTGAAGAATGTAAAAGCTGCCACAAGCTAGTCCAAGGAAATAAACAAGCCCTATTAAATTACATTACTCGAAAAATTTAAACACAACAAAACAAAACATGAGCTAAAAAGATGCCATTTACAGTTTACTGAAATCTGATCTTGCTCCTGTATATTGTTAAAATATGAAGATGCCATAGGAAATAGTAATAAATGTTAAGAATAATATATATTATATTTGATTTGATATACATTATGTTTGATTTGATTTGATTGTGATTTATTTTTGGTCGTTGTGTTTTGGCCGTTGAGTCTTCAGCCTATAAATAGGCTCAGCCTCCGATGTAAAGAAACACAATACAACTCTTAGATAATACAATTACTATTTCTCTGTTATCTATCTTTGTCCTATATTTTTCTGTGCCACATTTATCTGTTTTTCCACGATGTTTAACAATAAAAAAGAAAGAAAAAGACATACATAGTAGCCCTAGAAAAATGCATTGACACAGGGTGTATACATTATACTTTTAGACTTTAAGGTGGGAAAAATAGCAAAGTAAAATAAACTACACGAAGTGCAAGTCTTGATCCGGAAATTGCGGGGTTCAATGTTAGACTAGGTTAGGTTGATTTTGACATTAGTAAGAGTTGCTTACTTAAGGAATTATAATGGTTGGTATCCGAATCCAAGTGTACACATTTCACCTTCTATGTGCAAACTGAAGTTCTGATTTCCCAAACACCCTTATACTATATGGTGAATTACAGACCTCTCCTAAAATTACGAAATATTAGATAGAATACCCTTTAATTTGCGGTGTCTGCACTAATCTCTTCATAGGGTACTCAGTATCATGTTTTTACAAAGGGAGTTCCGTATAATTTACATTGGTCAATATTAAATTCTAGAAATACAAGTATATATATCATATGTGCTATCAAGTACATATATACAATTATACAAGAGGTTATCCATTCCTTATTGTCGAGCTTTGTTCAGTTTCAATGGTTCTAAATAGTATATTATTGTGTTTCGTTCGCCCACTTGAAATTTGATTAATAAAATACATGAACCATCAAAAAAACTATAGTGTATTATCACCAAAGTCTCAAGGATGGTTAGTGTACCGGAATAGTTTTAGGGGCACCTAAATGTAGTAGGTGATTGAGATGTTTGGAGGAGTTGGACAGCGGCGCAACTTTCTAGTTCCAACACAGTCCAGAGATAGAGGTGAGTACTTGAAGGCATTCAGACACTTCAGTTAGAGAAATGTTATGTTGACAAACAAAATACAACAATTTGTATAAACAATCACAAAAGACAAAATTTTAAATACTCAATAGAACTTTGATCCACTCTCTCTTTTATCTTTTGTAATTGTCTAAGTTATTGTATTTTATTCATCAACATAGTATTCCTCTTCAAGTAAATGTCCATTCTAAGTGAATAGTAGTATTTTAGGGGTAACAAAACTATTTATAAAAGAAATATGTGTGTATCTTTGGACCCTTGTTTGAGCCCGATATATGTAATTATTTCGTAACAGTTTGTATATATGTTTACAAATCATGAAATTCATGTGAAATATCGATTAACTTCAGCATTAGGGAAAGTAAGTGAAATTTACCCTATTATATGATTTGGTCACATTACATGAACACTAGCTATGTACGGCGCATGGAAAGATGGTCAAACATTAACTATGACTCGATCAATCTTGGAACCAATAATACTAAGTGAAACACGAGCTTGATGTGTTTTCCACATGGAAGTGTGGAAACAAAACCAACTAGCCCCACTTTACACAATACTAAAATGAGCCATAACCTTCATGAGCTTATGACAATCAGATAAATGTTTCCGACTTACTTATATCCTTCCCTTTTCCCCTTCTCTAATTCCCTATTCTTGATTTTCATTTCCTCTCTTGGTTTAGAGAAGAAGCCCCCAGAGAGAGTGGTAATTAATGATCTTTGGCAGTTGAAGTCATGTCGGTTTCAAGGACTCAAGTAGGGTGTCTCATATTGATGCTATTATTATCAAGTGTTTCAGTTTTAAACCATGAAGTATTGGGTGCTAGATATGTAGTACTAACAGAAGTGGAATATGCACTCAAGTCTCCATGTATCAATGAAACAGAAGATGGAGGAGGAGGCCCTTTCCAGACAGTTAACAGACAAGTACCATCCTCTCCTGACCGCATACACAACAGGTAGATAAGATTGTGATTTCAAGGAGCCTAAAATTAAGTCACCCCCGTTGAATTGAAATTTTATTGTGAATATGTCTAAATATATTAAAAGTTAAAATTGTATTTATATAAGAATTTTTTTGGTTATTCAATGCAGTGAGTTAATCCTGTATATGTAAAAGAATTGTTGTTTTCTTTTTGATATTCCAAGGGCTAAATAAACATACATATAAGTCTGTATCATTAATATTTTTTTCTTTCTTTACCATTTTTTAGCTAGCAAAGTTATATATCAAAATGAAGTTTGAAAGTTGACCTGTGTTTAAAATCTGCATGTTTGTGATAAAGGTAACCATGATTAGGAGTCATGAGGGGTTAGAAACGAGGGATTTGCTTTTGCTTTTTTCTTTTCCTTCATGTGCAAAGTGCTCAAACTATCCATGGAGGAAGGCAAGCAATGAGGGACTCGCTTTTTGGATGTACTCATAAAAAGAAATAGTTAGAGTAAAATTTTTAATAGAATACAGTCACATGCTTATTGGATGTTTATCTTATTATTATTGTTTTAACATCCAATATTTTATGAAAATATATGTATTAGACGTAAAATTGTTGGTCAGAAATCAATATTAAACTAGAAATACGCAAGAATAACACTCCTTTGCAATAAACGATCCCTATCCCAGCTATGATAGTAACGTATCCCAGCTCTAATAGCTTAATGGAATATCTCATGATACTCATGAAATTGGCTTCAATAGTAGAGAGTCCATAGGTGATTGAAAATGCTGGAGATATATCAGTGATGTAAAGTACAAAAAATAATACGATAATGTTCCTGTGGCTTACGACGATAACGATATCTTGAATTACTACAAGATATAATGGAAAAGAAAAAACAATAACAAGGTTTTAAAAATTTAAGCTACTTTATAAACAATTCTAATTTTTTGAAAAAATTCTTTAAAACGAAAAGATAACACAGATTCAGCAACATGCTGGCCGGCAGGTGCAAAATCTATGTCCATGAGTGCTCCCGTTAAGGTTTAGGTAGGGTACCACGTTAATACTTGTCGCGTCTCAACTACAAAACATGGTTCAATATTCTAGTCCCCATTTTACAGATCGTATCCCTCTTTCCAAAAAAATTTGTAATTGTTGCCACGACTGCCGCAGATCTATTAAATTGAACACGGTTCAATGCCCTGCAACTGCAAGACAGAAATCGTGAAGGCTTCAGAATCCCACGTCATGTGCTGAATCTCGCAGCATTTGGGTTTGTCCCTTTCTAGCAAAACTAGAATTGCAAACAGGGTGTTTCAACCTGTGTGCGTTGAATGAATAAAATCATCATTCGCATCAACAACGAAGCAAGGAAAAGGTACTCGTGTAGATTAACGAGTTACATAATAACCTCATTAAGAAATCTTTTGTAGAACTACAAAATAGTAACTGAAGTAATAGTTTAAATTTCAAAGTTTGTCCTTTCTCCACAAAATCGAGCATTCTTCTCAAGATAATTTAGAATCTATGGGAAAAAAAGGAAGGAGGGGAAGGGAGACAAGTTATGGGGATAATACAGGGATCATCTAACTTTCAATTCTGAATTAACCTTTTTTCATAAATATCATTCAGACTAAAAATAGTGCAAATTAAGCCTTTGATTTCTTCCCTTTGGCTTCATTAGATGGTTGGTTCTTGAAAGGTAGGAAAGCCTTTCCGCCCATGAATGGTCTGAGGACTTCTGGTATCTCTACCCCATCCTCCTTTTGGTTGTTCTCAAGTATGCAACAAATGGTCCTCTCAGTAGCAGTGAGAGTAGAGTTCAACAAGTGAACATATTGCTTCGTTTGCTCATTGCTCTGCAACACCAAAAAAAGGTGTAAAACATCAATAGTTAAAATTATCAAAGTTTTTTAATTCCTAGGTTTGAAGTGAATATTGCTCTGCCTAAAGAACATAGGTTCAGCCAGTGTAGACAAATCAGATACAGGAAATGCCCAACCAAAATCTGAGCAATTGAAGCCTAACCACGCATATCTGAATAAATGAAGTCCCATTTCCACACGTATACACCATCATCACATTTGATTATCCTCAAAATGTATATTGGGAGATCAAATTAACTATTCAGCTAAACAGGATTTCAATGGAAGAATATACTTGAAAGTCGAAACATATGCTCTTAGGAAGTACGAGATACAATGGATATCATGAATTCAGATTACTAAATAAATATTTTGACATACATCAGGTAAGGGAAATGAAACCTGTCATTACTAAGTTGTTGAAAAATGTTAATAAAGCTATTATATTGATAATGATATTCGACATAACTAACCTTCTTCTGCCCATATCGAATTTCTAATTTTCTGGACTGATAGTCTGTACAGTTTGAACAGGACACTAGCTCTCTGTATGTTTGAGATGATGGAAACCATGCTTCTAGATCATACTTCTTTGCTGCAGCATCATTCAAAGCACCAGATACAATGGAAACAACTTGATATGGAATTTTCAACTGCAGTAAATAAAATTTAAATTATATAATGAAAGCAAATTACAGGGTGGGGAAGAAAGTAATCAACCTAGGTAGGACAAAACGAATGATTTATACATAATTTTATATACAATAGTAACATGCACAAAAAATACGAAGAGAAACAGCCAGCCTATGAGTACATGCCACATAATCACAAGCACACAAATGCGCTAATATATCCTATCCAACATATAAAAAATTAGAAAGAAAAATCATAAGGAATTGGGATACATTATGCATTACCCTAGTTAGACAAGTTTAGCATGTTATACATGAAATATGCATATCCCCACAGCCTAATGGTGGGCTGAGATTCGGTATCCATTTTCAAATTATACTAGTTATTTGAAATTTAAACTGACATAGATGAATGGTACTTAGCATGTTGGAGTTGTTTAATGAAGGACAGAAATATACTTCTTTGTAGAAATCTTCAGAGTTTTTTAGCATTTCCTCATGCATGTTCCATGAATCATTGTCATTTGGGCTAGTCAGGCAAAACTGTTCCACTTTCTCAAATTGGTGAACTCGGAATATTCCTAGAGTATCACGGCCATGAGATCCAGCTTCTTTTCGGAAGCATGACGAATATCCAGCGTATCTGCCAAAAGCATATTTCCAAGGTTAAACATAACTCAGTTGGAATGTTACCATGCATCATAAGTTCATTACCTTATGGGTAGCTGGGTAGGGTGGATCCAATCATCTAAATGATAAGCACAAAGGGGCTGCTCTGCTGTAGCAATCAGATATTTGTCATCTCCTTCGCCTGTTACCTACACAATAAATACTCATGCTCAGACGCAAATTTTATTTAAAGCTTTAATGATTTTGAATGTCACACTACAATAGGGATATCGCCACTAAAATATTTTAGCATATTACCCATTGATTCAAGTGATGGATACACGCACTTATCTGATTCAGTTGAGTCATATAATTGAAACCGTATATAGAGGCACCACTAACATAGACCACATCACCAAACTGTTGATGTTCATGGAGATATTACCTTGTAAAGTTCTTCATCAAATTGGGCTAATTGAGCACACTTGGACATAATGTCTTTTCTCATGAAAAAAGGAGTATGCAATAAAGTATATCCCCTTTTCTCCAAAAAATCAAGGCCAAAGTTTATTAGAGCTTGATTGAGACGAACACCATCTCCTTTCAGATAGAACCCTCTACCACCAGCAACATCAGCTCCTGTTATGTATCAAGCAACATTACATAAAATGAAGTCTTGACTTGAATGTTTGAAATGCAATAAAGAATGCTCCATGCACTAGATTGGTGATTAAAGTATTCATGACTAGCAACATTTTTGAGAAAGAAGTTTGAATTCTTCCATATCATATTTCTGTGCCAAAAGGAAGATTGCTAAACCCGCACTATACATAATAGGCTTATCATTAATGTGTAGATAAAGAAAAGAAAACAAAAATGAATAAATAAATGGCAGCCTTTGTGATTATATAAGGGGGTAGCAACATCCTGAACCAGAATCACATGACTATATGCTATATGGAATCAAAATTCAATATGCTAAAAACTAAAAGTGAGCTCCCAATCCAGTTATCAATAATAATAAATATAAACTAGAACATGATGTGAAGTGAACAAAATTAATTAATACCTTTCTTTGTATCAGCTATTCCAAGGAGCTCAACTAGATCCACATGATTCTTTAGTTTAGGCTCCACTCTTTTCTCTCCCCATGTTCGAATCACCGCATTGTTGGCCTAGGTTAAAAAACTAACCATAATCATACTCATAATCACACGATTTTAGGGAAGATGGAGGCAATTGATATACCTCATCGTCGCTGACGGGAACTGAATCGTGGACTAGGTTTCCAATGGCTTCCAATTTGGAATTCAAGAGCTTCAGAGTGTCGCGAACTTCAACCTCTTTCTCTGCAATGAGTTTCTTAGTCTCCTCCGATTCGCTAATGATCTTAGTCGCATCTTCACCAGCCTAAAACACAACCACCATAAACATCAACAAATATATGGAAAAAAAATGGGGAAAAAAAAAGAAAAAAGAATGAAGGAGAGGTTAGGTTATTACGCGCTTGAGTTTGGAGACTTCCTTGTTGATCTTGTTGAAGTCTTTGCGGAGAGTCTCCAGCTCGAATTGACCTGAAAACTCAAAAACCCCAAACATTTCAATGGTGGAAAGAAGCAGTGATTGTGACGGCGAAGGGTGAAAGGAGTGCGAGAGAGAGAGAGAGAGAGAGAGAGAGAGAGAGAGAGCTTACGCTTCCGCCATTCCTTGTCGAGATTGATGACGTCGTCGACGAGGTCGACGCTGGCGAAACGGCGGCGTTGAGATTCGCGGATGAGTTCGGGGTTGTGGCCCTTCTCCTCCCTGAAAAGATTGATATCTAACATTCTGAAATTGCTGATACGAAACGGTGACGGCGGCACTTCCTCAGATCTGCTGCTGCTATTTGGGGAGAGAGGAGTCAACGGCCAAACGCCACAGGGTTTGTGGGTTTAACAACGCCAACAGGAATAATAGTAATTTAATAACTAATTAATTGTGCAACAATAGCGTTTTCACAGTCACGTCAAATAAAAACGTTTTGACAATAAATATAAAAACGGGAATGGATCATGTATTCGTGTGTGTTCAATTTTTTCATTGATGTTTTAAGTGAGTCTAACCTTTTTTTTTAAATAAATTTATGGTAAAAGATTATGCATAATTTTATCATATAAAGATATACATGATAAGATTCATTTTTAATAAAAACCATGGTTGCTGAATTTTTCCTTGGTGTCTATGTTTCTCAATATAAAAAAAATTAAATTAATTCTTGAACTTTTTTAAAATATTATCCTCATTAATTCTTTTGTTTAAATGGCAAGAAATTAACAAGAATAATTTTTGACATATTTAGGAACCAATTGGGGGCATTCAAAACTAATTTGAGACTTTTTTTTATTAAAGAAACAAGGTAAATACCAATAAAAAAAAAGAGACTAATTAAAATATTCACTCAAAATTATTCTGAGTTATAAAATGTAAAAGTTTACTTGAGTTTTTTTTTAATTGTGTAAGTCCACTTAAGCTCCTTAATTGTTCAAAAGGTAAGATATCTAAGTCTCTAAATATATAAAATTAGACATTTTTTTTAATCTTTTTTACAAGAAAGAAAGAAATTTCATTTCTAAAAAATTCTTACGACACTTACATATTAAAATATATGTCAAATTTAATGTTAATAAAATACAAATATAACTTTTATTGTGAACTATCACGGTCTATAGTTTTGATCTTTGTCTAAAAATTATTAATATATAAACTTATTACTATATCGAAGAACAAATTGAAAATGCTGCGATTTTAAGAATGTATTACATCACTTTTACAATAAATTCAAACATTGTTATCATTTATAAGACATTACAAAAGAAATACCTAAAACGAGGACAAAATAGTCACAATGGGGAGAACAAAATACATAAGACTCGTCATTTAGAAAAATGACAAATATGAATAATTATGTCCAAAATCTAATAGATATAATTCTTTTATTTAATAGAAAAAATCCTAAATGATGAAGAAGAAAAAAATGATATGGATGCCACCAAAGAAGAAAAGCAAATCTTTAAAATCAAACATTGGTAACACAAATCAAGTTCATTCCTAAGCTTTGAAAATAATAGATCCATCCTTAAAGTTGACATTTGTACATTGAATTTGTTCCTAATGTTAGCATGGCTTCTATCAAATTTGTCCCAAGATCCTTGATAATAGAGACAACTTTAATGTGTAGAAATTAACCTTAGAACAAGTTTATTAATTTTTAAAGTTTAAGTCAAATGACCGTCATTACCAATATTAGGGACAAATTTAAGACTTATTCAAAAAACAATGATGACAATTCTTATCTCTAACACTCACAAGAGTGTAGTACAAGAGAAGAGAAGTAGGAAAAAAGGATTAGGACAAATTTTGAAGAAAGGCAACAAATTATGTAAAGGGAATACTTTAATTGAATGAGAATTACCCTTTTCTTTATTTTACCCATTTCTTAGGTCTCTTTCTTTAAGCTGAAAATATCATAAATGAAGTTAGTGAAAACTAATTTGTTGCTCTGGTACTATAGAAAATAGATGGGTAAAATTACTCTTTCTAACATGTCTCAAATATATATTTGACACAATTTAATTTAAAAGTTATATATATATATATATA
>QANU01001671.1:311179-361031 GCA_003254905.1 Nissolia schottii
CCATAAAATTTTTGATAACATTTCAAAAATTATCTTTTTTAAACTGACGAGAAGAAACAATTTAATGGATATATATACTCTTCAACTGTAGACTTTAATTGCAAAAGAAGGTGACCTATCTCAAACGAATTTGTCACTCAATCCCTCTCCCAACCCAATTTATTTTACACAAATTAGCCATTCCGAAAATAATTTAATCTGTTTCCGACCATTTTCGTTTTTACACAATGAGCCCAACAAATTAGTTGCAATAGTTTAACCACTAATGATAATAAGAATAAGTTTCTCCATCTATCAATATATACCGAATTTTATTAACAAGTGTTCTTAAAACACTTATTAAGAAACTTAAAAAATTTACATGGGTATAGTTTACAAAAAATACTTAAATGTCACCCGCTAACCAAGCCCTCACAATGACTTGTTAGAGTATATCCCATAAAATTAGTTGCATTGCATGCATACTAAAGCATGACCACGATTAAACCACACAACAAATAAACGACTACAATTAAATCACAACAAATAATTAGAGGAAAATTATACCGCCATAATGATGTGAGAAATTACAGAGTAGTAGTTAGACAAAAATAACACCAAACAAATAAATCAATCCTTCATTCAGTTCACACTACATTAACAAACAAAAAAGAGGAATGAAATTCAAAATCTTAACTAACAAAGCTAACAAGAAAGACAGCACTGAACCTAACTAGCTAGTAGACCGGTCGTCACCACAAGAAGAAGCAAACTAGTCAACAGCAACAACTGCGCGGAACCAGTACCAGCAAGCAGAGAAGTAGCACCGGCGGCGAAGCTTCCGGCGGTTGTGTTGGTAGTAAGAACAAGAACCATCCAATCATCCTCAGAGCCAACACCGACCCCAGTGTACTTAGAACTGTTGAGATATCGGGCGTACCGATCCGAATGGGTGTAATTAGAAAGCACAACGGTTGGTTCCAATTTGGCGACGCAGACGGGGAGAATGACCCCATCGGTGGTGGTGTTGATGTCAATGCCGCATTTGTCAATGTGCTTTTGCAAATTGGGGATTTTAGGGTTGGCACTGGCGAGACCGGTTTTGGCCTCTGGCGCTGGGTAGAATTGGTTCACGTTTTCGCATGGTACGTCTTCTATTTCGTCAGCTACCTCATCGGCTAAACAATTTGCCTTAGCAACTTGGTTCAGGGCTGGGAGGTTTAGTGTCTGCCTGAAGCTGTTGATTCCCTTCAGCACACTGTCCTCCTTACCTAATCAACTCAGTAATGTATAAGATCAATAGTATAATAACAGTCCATAATATTGAAAATGTTTCGGACAAAGTTTTAGTAAGACCAATTGGTAATGCTAAATATTGGAACAACAAATATATCAAATGAAAAGCAACGACAACCATCACAACCGATCTATCACATTACATTTTGACTAGTACAAGTGAGTTCACATAGATCAACTGTTCTTATTGTTTATTGTGAAATTTGTCCAACGGAAAATTTTTGACGGTCAAGTAGCGGACTACTTGACATAGACCAATTGATCGATTTTTTAAGAGTGGAGTTTTAATACTAGATATTCAACACGACGTTCTAGAAAGGTTGAGTGGTCAAATATTGAAACTAATTTATATATAGAAGACACAGTGTTATTCCTCTTACTCAAATAATACATGAGCAAAATAATTAATTCTCACACACTGCCTTTTCATAGTTGAATAAGTACTCATAATTGGATGGTTAAACTATATATATATATATGTGGAAATTGTGGTCAAATATTCTTCATGCATGCATAAATTTGAAGAGCAAAAGAAGGGCCTAGTTGAAATATTTGACATTGCAGGGAACATTCTAATTGTAATTGAAGCCCTTAAAATTAAACTACCATGTACTAGTAAATTTTGGTCATATTTTTCATGCATAACTAAGATGCTTCAAGTAGCCGAGACAATGCTAATTTTTTCCAGGAAAAAATAACAGAATATGAGAAGAGGAGATCTAGAAAGAGAAAGTACCACTACACTGCGCTGGAGTAGAAAGGAACAGGAAGGCAACGCCTAGTGCAAGAAGGAAGAGACCAAGTTTGAGGCAGGCCATGGTGGGTGGGTGAGTTATAGAGTTTTTGAGTTCCAAAGACAACAAAACGTTTTGATAATTCCTTCAGAATACAGTTTGAACTTTGCAGATATCGGAAAAAGAATTGCAGCCCAAAAAGTAGTGACAGGTGTCTAGTGCATGGTCTTCCACGTGGCTGCCATGCAAATTATGATAATGATGATCGTATCGTTTTCCTGGTGGTTAAATATAAAATAGATGGTTATATTTTTCGTTGCCATTCGTTTATTTTCGCTAGGATAAAATTCGTATTCGTATAAAACATCACTACTCTTTTCCAATCATAATCAATAAAAAGTAAGCAGAAAATATGAGTTGAACAACTAATAAATGTTGTATTCTTGTCGGAAATTAGTTTTCTTGCTGGAAAACATTTCTCTCACGTAAATATATCTTTCATCCATGTATACTTGCCCTTAAATCTTGAACTTTTTTATAGTACCTTTCTCTTTCTCAGTTTTCTTAATAATACTAAGCCTTTTTTTTATATCACAATTATTACCTTATATCTTTTATGAAAAAAATGTTAGAGAATTGAAAACATTATCAGATCAGATTTTAGTTGTTAAAAATGATTAAACAAGATAACTAATCTTGTCTAGTAAGTCGCCCTTTTTTTCGTTTTAGCAAGTATCAATTAACCATTATGATTTCTATTTGAGATTCAGGTATTCTTTTTTTTTTACGTAAAACTCCCACCTTACAAATTCTATATTACTATGTAATTATTGGCAATAGAAGCTGAAGATGCAATAGCAACTGAAGCTGAAAGCAGTAACAGTGACAGCAGTGCAAGAGGAGCCAAAATTGCAGTCCAAGCAACTAGTTAGTTAGACAGTTAACACTATTAGAAAGTAGTTAGTTGTAACAGCTGTACATGAACTAACTTAAGCTCCAAGCAATAGAGCATTGTATGTATGTATATATATCAGTTAATGCAGAGAATGATCACACCTTTTGATCATTTCATTCATATGTTTCCATATTCTCTAGTGCATGCTTATACTTTTCACAGTAATGTTGTTAAAACACTTTAACCGTTCCTTTCATCACAATTTTTTTTAAAAATTTTTTTATCCCTACAAAACTTTTTAACTGTAGTTTCACATTTTCAATATACAATTGTAACCTACAAATGTCATTTCTACCCGTTTTCTACCCGTTCTACTATCAACAATATATAATTTTAGTTGTAAAATTTTATTAATTAATATATATATGATTTTTCTTTTAATATCCATCTAATTTAATAAGTATTAATACTATGTCTATGTGTCATTAAATTGTTGGTTAATAAATTAAAAAAAAATTATTTTTTTTAAAATTAAAATAAGAATAATTTTTCATATATCTAACCAGTAATAATTGAAATCAAAATATTAATACCGTATAATAGTAAGATAATGGAGAATCATATATATATATACACACACCTAACACATTTAATCATTGCAGACGCAAGTGAGGAATTAGCTACACCCCACTAGTATAATATTATATGGCTGACATTCCCCGAAATGCGATGACATTTTCGATTCAGTTTGTTCCAAATTGGAAGATAGCCATACAAGAAGAAGAAGAACCATGAAGACACAAAAAAAAAAAAGCCAAATGCGTCGGTCCAGATGGGCCATTTTTGCAGACGTGTCCACTGCATGCGATCATTATGACACGTCAACACATCCTTCTCCCACTTTCTCCACGTAGCACCCTCTAAATCCTCTTCTAAACAACATCTGTATACATGGCTTCCATCACCATCACACGTGCACCCACCACCAAAGTGTTAATTAGTGACTTAGCACCCTTACTACTACTACATGTTCATCAAGATAAAAGGCAACATCATACATATACCAAACTCCACCGGTCACTTGAACACTCACTTTCAATACCACATTTTCATCAACTCACAAAGATCACCATTCCGTTGTTTGTGAAAGATGGCTTCCGGTGAAGAGAAGTTCCCACCTCAGAAGCAAGGGACACAGCCTGGCAAAGAACATGACATGGATCCTACACCCCAATTCACCAGCCCTGTTTACAGGCCATCAAACAAACTTCAAGTATATATTCATATACAAAATTTCATACATAAATCAATGTAGTGACAAATTTGACATATTTGATATATTCTTCAATTAATATATCAAGTTCATTAATCGATGTATTTAAAGATATATCGCATCAATTGCCTTTTGCCATTTTTATAATATATACTTAATTTCCTATTTTCAATTTAATTAGTCTATTATATGTGTTGATTTTTCAGGGAAAGGTAGCAGTTGTAACCGGTGGCGACTCCGGAATTGGAAGGGCAGTGTGCAACTTGTTTGCACTGGAGGGAGCAACCGTGGTGTTCACGTATGTGAAGGGGCAAGAAGACAAGGACGCCAAGGACACCCAGGAGATGATAAACAAGGCCAAGACCGCCGATGCCAAGGAGCCCAAGGCCATAGCGGCTGACTTGGGCTACGATGAGAATTGCAAGAAAGTGGTGGATGAGGTGGTCAGCGCTTATGGCCGCATCGACGTCCTGGTCAACAATGCAGCTGAGCAGTACGAGAGTGGAACGGTGGAGGAGATTGACGAGCCAAGGCTTGAGAGGGTGTTCCGCACTAACATCTTCTCCTACTTCTTCATGACCAGGTCATCCGTAGTCAGTCAATAAGATGCATTAATCTAAGATTGCACTATTAAATTTAAAAAGTGACCGATATTATGAAACAAAAAGAATTAATAATTCATGAATCTTTATATTATGCATGTGTAGGCATGCCCTCAAGCACATGAAGGAAGGAAGCAGCATCATCAACACTACATCAGTGAATGCATACAAGGGGCACCCCACACTGGTGGACTACACCTCCACCAAAGGTGCCATTGTGGCATTCACTAGAGCCCTCTCCTTGCAGCTGGTGAGCAAGGGAATAAGGGTGAATGGGGTTGCGCCTGGACCCATATGGACTCCACTGATACCGGCATCTTTCTCGAAGGAGAAAATTGCTCAATTCGGCGAGGAGGTGCCGATGAAGAGAGCCGGCCAGCCTGTTGAGGTTGCTCCCTCCTTTGTCTTCCTTGCCAGCAACGAGTGCTCCTCTTACATAAGTGGCCAAGTCCTCCACCCCAATGGTGATGATGAATTGATGATATACTTATACATACACACATTTGTACACACACATACACATATACATATACATACATAAGCTTCTAATTTATATTCTGCTCTAGAATCTGAAGGAATTTCTCGGACCATGCTTTTGGCATTTTTCAGGTGGAAACGTTGTGAATGGTTGAGGAAAAGAAAAGTGATACTCGAGATCGATATATAATGCTGTAGTGGTTCTTGTCTATGTAAACTCAGTTACAAATGGCTAAGGTGCAGTTACCGCAGTACCTTGTGTATGGCATATGAATATGGAAATATGTATCTCAGCATCTTCTGTACTTTTTTCTTTCCAATGTAGAAACATAAGAAAATACTAGTACTTTTGTGAAGGTATACGTGTAACAGTAACTATAATAATAATACAGATCAGTATTAAAGATCAAATATTTGTGTGGATGCAGAAATTGGAGTTGACGGAGAGGTTTAAATTAGATGTCAATTCAATTTCCTTTCAAGATTGAATGGGACAAAGGATAATAACTAATTCAGAAACAGAGAAGGAGAAGTTTCAAACTAATGCACAAGATGTTGAAGCAAATATTTTCAGGCTATTTATTTTGAAGAACTTTGATCAGTGATGTCAATCCTTGTAAAAAAAAAAATAGGAAAAATATCAAGATGACACTCCAAAGCTAACTTCAACACCTTTCCCGCCAATTCCGGCAATGAAACATTGGAAACCGCTTGACTCTAGTTCAGCAATTACTTTGTCCACAACGGTACCTGATAGCACTGATTATAAGCACGTCAAGGAAGAGATACAAGAAACTGAGATTTAAGAATACACCCAATACTTAAAAGCTATTTAACGCATTCAAAACCTTCCACCCGCCCTTTCTAATTCTACCCGCCCGTCGTGAAAATAAATAATTTTTCTTCACCAGGTAGACTGTCACTGGCAGGTGTTCTTGTCATGCTTGTGTGCGGGTATATATGCCTATGCAGATGTTTCATAAATGTAACAATGAACTTAACTGCATGCATATCTATCTGGACAGGCAGCACACCCACCGTTGTGTGTGTCACATGACAAGATCCACCCTCCAGGACAACAATTGGCAGAAAGGTCTGTTTGGTTGGCTATTTTTTCTTTTCAGTTTGTTTTTTGTTTTTAGTTTTTCAGAATTTTAACAGGAAATGAAAACAAATTTAGGACGACTTAAAGCATAAGCAAAATTAACACATGTTATCAACTAAATGTAGACAAGAAAATAGAAAACAAAAGCAGAAAAATAATGGAAACAAGATAATAAGTGAAGAGGATACAGGTTGGAAGTAGTGTGAGAACACAGCCGCCACCGCCAGCTCCTGTCAATTTAGAAGCTAATTTGTACTTCAATGTGGTTCGAAGAACAGTCTCTATTGTGGAATGACTGACCCCCATAGATTGGAGCAGACCTTGATTCATCTCCATTAGCTCTTCTATCTTCTCTTCCTTCTCAGTTATAGAGAGTTCATCTGGTGTGGGTGACTGCATAATCGCAGTCAATTCCTTGCTGATGGAATCAACAGCACTGAACACAAAAGCCATTGCCTCCGGGTGCCTTAGCATCCTTTCTGAAACACCAGCCACCAATGCTTTTGTGTTTCTCCCCACTTTGGTGTTAGTAATGAGCATTTTCAGTGACACGTTTGACTTCATATGTGTCAAGCTACCAGACTTGAAGCTGATGATGTTACCTGATAATAGTAATTACTAATTATTGAGTGACTTGCACATTCAGAGGCAAATGCGGGCAAGGTACAAGATAATTGAACATTTCAAACAAATCATAATTTTTCCAAGTATACTATATATCTCCCACCCAACACCATTGTGTATTTTTCAATTCAATAGTACAAACCAGTAGGCGAGGATCTATTAGTTCTAGGTGAGACTATTGACAAACCCACAAAAAAGAGAAGGAACTGCTTCGTCCTATCTCTTTTCACAACAACATCAAGCATTTTGGTGCTTTATAAGTTCAATTCATGTTTGCACATACAAAATAGTCAAATTGTAACAATAACAAGAAAATGCAGAAAGTCATGTTCCAAATGAAAACACGAGAATTTTCTAACAAAATCACTTCATACCATATGCGCTTACAGTGTTGTCAATTCCAGATGGCTTCCCATGAATGATCTTCTCGCCTTCGTACGCCCATTTATTCACCAAATCAAGCTCCTTCCCCTCGAAAGACTGCCACGCTTGGTCGTTCAAATCCACAGAAACAGAATCAGTGAAAGCAAGCAGGGCACCCGCCAGCGCCACACAGAACGCCGCCGACGAACCCAAGCCCGAACCCAAGGGAAGGTCAGAAGTGACAACCACAGTAGCAGGCTTAAATCTACACAAACACAACACCACAATCAAAACAACTTTCCAAAACAAGAAGAAAAAAAAAACTATCAACTAGAAAGAAAAAAAAAAATTGCAATCAAAATTGCAGACCCTTGAATTGAAGAGTATAGCCAGAGAAATGCAGAAACACCAGAAGCAAGCCCAATTTTGGCCTCAGGTATGTTCAGTTCTTCGACGAGTGCTGCAATCGACTTGGCACACTCCACGGAGCACGAGGAAGGAGCTGAGTATTGAAGCGCAGCTGATTCGGGAAAAGCTTCTCTGATTCTGCTAATCGGCCACGAGAACTCTAACGCCACGTCCTTCAACTCCAGTTTCAACGAATCTTGACCATCTATCACACACAAATAGCAAAAAATCCCAAAATTGAATGAGAAACCCTAAACAAGTGCATTCAATCAATCAATCAATCAATCAATCAATCCCCTAAATGCAGCTGCCGGGGTGAACTTGCAAAATTGTTCAATACCGGAAGGAGTGGAGATGCGGAGAGAGACGTAGGTGCACAGATCGATGGAGGCGGCGACGGCGGTGGATCCATGAACAACAGCATGTTCACCGGACAATATGATCTTCCCAGGTGCTCTGGCTTTAACCTCCATTTTCCGATTATGAATCGTTATTGTTATGATGTGTCTCTCTCCTTCTTCTTCTTCAATCTTTCTGTTTCGGTCACCATTTTATTATGGAGATCTCATATTGCGAGCGACCACAAAAACTCCTCTGTTGTGTGCGGTTTTTGTCGTTCTTCTTCTTCTTCGTTCAATAATGGCAGGGTGATGTGCTTGGTGTTCTCTCTTTTTTTTCTATTAGTGTGGACTCACAGGACTCGTGATCCATGCGAAATGCGTGTGCTTTTTTAATATTATTGGCCCACTTAAGATGTGTTAGGTGTACCCGCGCAGTTTAGGAGAACGAGCAGACCACGAAATATTTTTCTTAAAACTTTAATGAATGAGGATCGAATTCACTTTACATTATAAAAATGATAAAGCAAGCTATCACCAAACTTTGTGATTTCATCGCAAAACTTCTGCACACCATCTTTTGGTTCTCCCCTTCCCTGTCTTGGTCGCAGACTAAAATGGACCATCTATTCAATTCAAGTTTGGTCCAATATTTACTCCTGCATAATATAATATTGTAAAATTTGTCACATTGTTGAGAATTTGGTGCAATATCCTATTTTCATTTAGGCATCATGTGTGTCAAACACTGACCAATGGTCTTATCCTAGCACCCTATGTGCAAAAAGGGAATTATAATAGCGATGTTGAGTCTTGAATTTTCCGAGTTTCTCCTGAAGTGTATAGGTACATCATCCTTTTTGTGCAAACCATTTTTGTACTACAATCTGAACGTCGTAATGTGAGAAATGGAGTATACTAGAAACAAATGTAAACTCATGTTGAAGGCTATCAAGCAATTCCAAGTGACAATTCCGTGATCAGAAGAGTTGTTTTAAGTTACACATGATTGCAATTGCAGGGTATCCAAGAGTGCCATACTATACTAGCATTGACAATTGCAGGATATCCAATAATTTGGCTTCAGATTTGAGCTTACTCAAGGGGAAACCATCATGGGAAAAATGGTCAATGATGGAGTTCATACAGTCAAACCTTGCAATGATTATTCTATAGACAAATTCAAAATGCTTGAGGACTCTTCGTGCAGCACAAAGAACAGTTGTAATTTGTTACCAGTTGCTAGACAAAGAAGAGCATATTAAGACTGAAAAATGCGGCACTGGTTCTGTTGTACTTCTGAGACACAAGATGGCAACACTGACTTGCTACTACCTTGGAGTATGCTGGCTACAAGGACCAATCTATGAGTCGCTTAGTAGAGGGATATTGGAAAAATGGATATCATAAAGACTGATCCACACACTTGTCTGCCTCTATGATCTCAAAAGCAGCCATGAATTCTTACACAAGGCTTCCAGCCAGGAATCACCCAAAATTCTGCATTAACAGAGTCTGTTCTGGTTTTGTAAAAATAGTCGTTAACCAAAACCTAGGCATCCTTCTCTGTTATCCTCTTCCAACCTTAAGTAGTAGAGCCTAATATGCTTTAGGAATAGTTCCAGAGTGCCATTGTATTGTATTTACAGTAGAAATATAAGCATATCTCATGCTCAAAATATGCCTTGCTGTAATATTTGAAAGTTCAGTGTCTTGAGAATGTACTTTCTGTGCAGTTCAAGTCTCAAATTGTTTATTAATGAAAGTTGCAACTTTCTTTCAATAGGAGAATATTACTAATGATAAAAAATTAACAAATTCAAATATTCCCTTAGGGAAACAAGGTCCTTCCAATTGAAAATGGAGAAAATAAAAGAACAGGAACACTTTTATCTTTAAAATTAACAAATGAAGTACTAATTCTTTTTCCTGTTGTTAAAAAACATACAGAAAATAAAAGCAAACTACTTGATCATATAAAAGCAACACAAACATACTTGTGTTGAGCTTAATCAACTACCTTATCCTAGTTCTTAATTGCCTGCATAATAGTGTCACAATCTAAACTCTAAGGCACTGAGGAATTCAGGACAGAAAACTCCAGTCCTACAGTCACATTGCCGCCAGAGAAACGAAGTCCAATTTCTTGATCATAATTCAGCTTCCTCTTCCTTATAATGTGCCTAAAAGGCTCAATTGAATAAGCGAAATCTTCCCTTGCCTTCTCCATGTCATAACAAGGTGGCTCTATCTTAAAAGAAGCCCAGCTACCGATCTTCGGCTTCTCGCCTAGAACAGGCATAGGATCAAACCAAAACAACTCTTTCTTCGACAACTTCGAATCATAAGTTTCGCAAGTATCAACATCATTAATCAGTATGTTTACCGGGATCCAGGCGTCCAAAGCTTTCCAGCTGCTCTCGTTCATTTGCCCTAGAATGCATTCTTCAAACTCCTCAGAAGGCGAGATCTTGAGGCTGTCCCAGCGCATGCAATCGGTCGAGAGCTTGACCCTGAACGGCCAAGGATTGCTGCTTTCGTCCAGAGCACTCCTGTAGCTGGATGCTTTGTTTCCCTTGTCGCCATTGCTACCTTCTGTGAGATTAGCCATGACAACTTTCAAGCTTTCGCAGTAAATCGAAAAATGAAATGAAATATGAGAGGCAGGGCTAATGTAATTTCTCCTAATTTTATATTTGTTCATTCCCAATTGCCAATGACTCATTCCTTGTCCTGACATATGATATGCGTTGATTTCCTGAATAACTCAATTGCCAGTTATGGTATGAAGTGCAATTTTGGTATTTTACTCACAAATCCAACTGTGTTTTTGTTGTTTTACACTCTAACAAAACATTATTATTAGTGGTATTAACTTCATTCTGTGAATCCAACTCTGGTCCTATCTGTATGTAGGAAATGACAAATTAAAAGAAAACACAAATGTGTAATGTCATGTACTTGTCTATTACCACAGGCAAGTACTAATTCCTTACACATTATAGAATTCACCTTTCAAGGTTTATCTGAAGCCTGTACATAACACAATAACAAATCAGGTAAAATCATTGTTTACAAACATTTCTATTTCAATAATAAAACTTATTTTCAAGTTAGAAAATATCTCTTTTGGAACTATGTCTCCCAAAGAATGGAAAGTCCTTCAAGTTTTCATCAAATCAGATGCTCTCATCAATATGCTTCTCTGGCAATTATTCATGTTTTGCTCAACTTTCATGTCCATTTATTGCCACATAATGGAGAATGGAGTTTCTTACATGCCAAGAATGCAATGAATTTGTGTTCTATATTGTCAAGGACTCTATTACATCATACTCACTTACCATAAAAAATAAGGGGAAAATAAGGACAAAAAGGCTGTAGATTGCAATGTCAAATTCCTCATGCATAATAGAGAAAAAGCACTTGAAATATTTTATTTTAGTAGCTGCCATTTACAATGATAATTATGATAATGGTGGTGACTAGTTGTGATAAATGTTCCTACCTCCTAGGTATGTGGATGCCGTGGTTGCTTTGAAGTGATGATGGCATTAGTCCTTATCGAGTTGGATCAAATCCAGTGGGTGATGTTTCGGGCATCATAAAGAATAAGCCCCGGTAGATTTACATCTCATACAACCTTGGTTGATTTTAGAGGTCAACACCACACCAAGTTTCATATTTGTTTGTCTCCCTTTAAAGAGAAATATTACGTATACTCATCATTTTGTGCCAGACACTATGTCAATTCAGTTCACATTTATCTTAGATGAGATTCCAATGAAGTGTGGATTCTATTTGAATCTCATTCAATGGTGAATGAAGTGTGGTTAGCACACAAAATAAATCTAAATAACATAACTCCACTTCAAATGTTCACCCAAAAATAAAAAATAAAAAACTAAAAACTTACCTCAAGCTTCTTATATTCATTTCATCCCATTATCAAATCAAAGAATGACACGTATATGTATACACACACTCATTTCAAGAAAAATGCATGCATCATTTTTTCATTTAAGAATTGGATGAAACAGTTATAAGTAAACACCCACTAATTATTTTAAGGGCAAAGAAGTGAGACTGAATTTTTTTTGTGATCAAACCAATAACTGAGGATGATAATACACCAAAACACCATTCTCTCTCTATTAGCAAAGTGTAAAAGCATGAGTGAGTTGAAAAAACTGCATGGGCTAATAGTCACAAACCCAACCATAAAAAGCATAATCCCCTTGAGCAAGCTTATTGATTTCTGTGTAGATTCACAATCTGGGGACATCAATTATGCAGACTTAGTTTTTCGCCAAATCGATTCGCCTAGCGTTTACATTTGGAACTCAATGATCAGAGGCTATGCTAACAGTGACAATCCAAGATTGTCTCTGCTTCTGTATAGAAAAATGATGCAAAATGGGTATTCACCTGATCATTTTACCTTCCCATTTGTGCTGAAAGCAAGTTCTGTGCTTTATGATCTGAATTGTGGAAAATGCATTTATGGATGCATTGTGAAAACTGGGTTTGAATCAGATGCATATGCGGCCACGGGGTTGCTGCAGATGTATGTGTCGTGTGGAGATATGAATTGTGCGTTGAAGGTGTTTGATAAAATTCCCAAGTGGAATGTGGTTGCTTGGACTTGTTTGATTGCGGGCTATGTGAACAATGATCAGCCACATGAAGCTTTGAAGGTGTTTAAGGGCATGGATCACTGGGGTGTAGAGCCAAATGAGATTACCATGGTGAATGCTTTGATCGCCTGTGCGCAGAGGAGAGACATAGATACTGGGAGATGGGTCCACGAACGCGTTCGTAAGGCCGGTTATGATCCCTTCATGTCAAAATCTAATAGTAACATCATTCTTGCGACGGCAATTCTTGAAATGTATGCCAAATGCGGTAGCTTGAAGACTGCGAGAGACTTGTTCAACAAAATGCCTCAGAGAAACATCGTTGCTTGGAACACTATGATTAATGCTTACAATCATTATGTGAGGCATCAGGAGGCGCTAGATCTCTTTTTCGATATGCGGGCATCTGGCTTTTATCCAGATAAGGCCACCTTTCTGAGTGTCCTGAGTGTTTGTGCTCATCTGTCTGCTCAGGCATTGGGACAAACTGCCCATGCTTATCTGTTGAAGAGCAACATTGCAACAGACATCGCAGTGGCGACTTCCCTTCTTAACATGTATGCCAAAATTGGTGTATTGACAAGTGCACAGAAGATTTTTGATAGTTTGCGAAAGAAAGATGTGGTGGTGTGGACTAGCATGATTAATGGTTTAGCCATGCATGGTCATGGAAATGAAGCATTGAGTATGTTTCAAAAAATGCAAGAAGATGATTCTCTAGTCCCTGATCATATCACTTACATTGGAGTTCTATTCGCATGTAGTCATGTTGGGTTGGTTGAAGAGGCTCAAGAACATTTTGACCAAATGACAAAGAAGTATGGCATAGTGCCAGGAAGAGAGCATTATGGTTGCATGGTTGATCTCTTGAGCCGGGCAGGTCACTTCAGAGAGGCAGAGAAATTAATGGAAAGAATGTCGATACAACCAAACATAGCCATATGGAGTGCTCTTTTAAATGGCTGCCAGATTCATGAAAACGTTTCTCTTGCTAATCAAGTGAGAGTGCAACTGGCAGAGCTGGAACCTGGTCGGAGTGGAGTTCATGTTCTTCTGTCTAACATCTATGCTAAGGCTGGTAGATGGGAAGAGGTGAATATGGCTAGAAAAGTGATGAAGCATAGAAGGATTACAAAGACAATTGGTCATAGTTCAGTTGAAATGAAGCTTTTAAGCTAATGATCATCATAGGATTCATTGTTGTCAAAAATAGATTTGAGGAGTAACTACAGCGGGGAAGAAGATGGCGCATTTATCCATCTGATCCTGGTTCATGCAAAATGCAAAGTATCAGGCTCAAGAGTGTTAAAATTCTGTGTAGTATCTATGTTATATATATTCCCAGTTTAAGTTTAATAATAACTGGGAATATAACGGGCAAGGATTAGATGATCTCTGACCTTCCCCTTTTTCAGTGGGTTCTGGGGATGTAAATGTTGTATTCTTTGAGAGGCAATTTAAAATGGTCACGAGTTGATCAAGTTTTAACCTTGGGCTATCTGAACCAACCACCTACATTTCTTCATTTCTTTTGGGGTATTTGTAACTTCATACTTTTAACTCCACCATTATGCAGTGAACGCCACATACATGCACAATCCTATCATTCACAGTTAAACTTCCTTAAACACATTCATGATATCAAGCCAAGTTTTTTTTTAGGTGAGCTCAAGGTATCCATTGCCAAAAGCAATGACTAATCCCTTCGTAAACTTTCCAAAGAGGCTTTAGTGCTGGCTTTGAAACCTTCTCCACATCATCAAAGATCAAACTCTTGACTAGACGCTTAAAAAAAACTCAACTAACTTTGCTAGGCCTCGTGGCTCTAAAGGTAATCAACGATCTCAGCCACTCAAAGGAAGCCCGTGAAGAGAATAAAAAGATGGCATAAATCTTGAGCGCATAAGATGTTTTATAAAGATGATGCTACATTGAAGTAAAAATTCTACATTGCAACTATTAAGTAAAATATTACCACCTGAAGACAGATAATTAAACCAAGAAATAATCCATCTTATCCAGCTTAATGAAAATATAAATTAAGTTTTTCACTAGCACATTATCTACATATGTTTATAGTCTGCATTGCATGTAAACTATCAGCTACGCTTTCCCATCGCTATGGACCTTCCTCTAACCATTCAGTCTGACATCCACAACTGATAACTTCGCCCCAGTAACCTGCAAGCCAATAAATGTAGGTAATATCAGACACAAAAGGAACTATGATCGATAACCATACAAGTAAAAATACTACGATCGTTTAAGCTGGCGACATTTACATTCAAGGAAGCATAGGCTCAAGCACAACAAAGTTCAGTTATAAAAGAGCAGTGCAAAAGGATATTTGTGTTTTTAACCATTAAGATTCTCATAACATAAAATATTAAATTTCATTAAAAAAAGAGAAGAGAGAGTCTAAAGTTCACCTTAGCTTCCATGACACACCCACAATACCGCAGCTAATGATCGGGAGATGGTGGTCGCTGGTCTGGGGGCTGTGGCCACATCTGTGGTGCCATGTAGGGATGAGACTGCTGAGCATACATATTTGGATCCATCACAGGCTTACCCATTATGACACCAGCAGCTCCAACTTGGGGTGCATGCTGAGGCGGCATATAGCAGTAAGGAAGGGCATCAGCAGGCCCTGCCACGGGCATTGTTCCTCTTGGGATTGATGCAAGCACTTCATCTTTCAAGTCCTCACGAGGCACAATATCGACCAAGAAATCGAAGATATCAGTCCTTGTGATTGCAGCGGCAATATCATTCTTCTGAAGTGTCCTCCTCTTGTTCTCCTCAGTGTGGTTCCAAGATCGCAGGGTTAACTCTAATATGAACATCTCACAAGCCCTTGCAAATATGACCGGTGCCTCAGCCGATATCATCCTAACATCCTCGTCAGCCTTCATAATCTTCTTGATCCTTGCCAATGGGAGACTGTGGTTCTTGAAATCAGTTACCTTCTCAATTTCTTGGTACTGATTTGCCCAAAAGGCTTGGAGCTGTTGCTGAAGTTGCTGTTGTTGCTGCTGATGAATGTGCTGATAAGCAAGTTGATGTTGTCCCAGCTGAGCTCCGGCAGGTTGACCAGCAGATTGCATGTTCCCAACCGATGTAACAACTGACCCAGGTGCTCCAGTCATTTGGCTTGGCTGATACGGATTAGAACCGTACGTTAGTTGAGCTCCACTACCGACAACCCCCATAGGTGGGTTCTGGTTATGCCCTTGATGATCCATTCTGTTACATGTGAAATCAAACAAGTCAACGCCGGCACTTCATGTGCGTCCAGTCCAAAACAACAAATCATGCTATCATTTAAACAAATTTGTCAGTGTGTAAATATACGACTAGAACTATCTACAATGAAAACGTGCACCGAATAAGAAAACGGAACTCCAATAAAATGCTCTAAATTTTGTGTCGTGATCGAAAAAAACACGAGCACTAAATGCAGAAAAGAAACAGACAACTGCTTTTCTTGGCATGCATAACTCATAATAACGGTTATTCGGATCCAGCCATTCCCATGCACGATTGCATCACAAACACGAAATTGTTTTGACAAAATTTCGGCATGCAGAAAGTCCTATGTAAAATCAACACCCGTCACATGCACAACAGTTCACAAAGCAAAATAAACATCAAAATCAACCGACAAATCTTCCCTGAAAAAACAAACAAACTTTCCATTTAAGAAGCTTTATAAGACCCTAAAAATAAAACACAGGACAACATCCCAAATCAGCTGAACAACCTTATGGTTCACATAAGGCATGCCCCTGAGAAGAAAATCTGTTTAAGGCTGAAAATAGCAACCATCATCCGGATTTCCAGGGATGTGTACTCTGATCCTTATTCAGAATTTTTTTTTAAAAAAAAATGGGCTTTCCACATGCTTGATATTTTCCATCAAAAAAAAAAATAGAAACTTTGACAACTTTCCATATTTCCTAACAACAAAGATCAAAGGGGAATTCTTTGTTATGGGAAAATTCGCCAAAATTAACCAAAGAAACCAGCAGCAGCTAATGGAATCACGTAGCAAAATAATCACTTTTCAACCCAAAAAAAAAAAAAGGAAAAATAATCGCTGATAGATAGAATCATGAAGACCACGTTACAGTATACGAACAAAAAAATGCAGAGAAGCATGGGCAAAATCAACAGATAAAAGTTACCTTCCCTAACAGATGATGATGTGCTCCGCAAGTGCTGAGAGCCTATAACCTGAAAAAAAAAATTATCAACAAAAAAAAAAAAGATCAGAAATTGTGTTCAATTAGAAGATCTATGGGATGAGAATTTGGGGTGGGTCAAAAAATAAAATAGAAGCTTTGGTTTGGAATGGAAGATCCCAAAATCAAAGTTGTTAAGAGCAGAGATGAAGTTAGGGTTTGAAAAAGGAAGAACAAGAGAGAAGAGAAGAGAAGGAGCAGAGGTGTCGTGAAGATTGAAGATGGTTCCCTTTGGAACGAACCTCTCAGAGAAAGCGAAGTACGAAGAAAGAAAAAAAGCTGTGTGATCGATTCTTTCTGACTAAACAATGTCAGAAGAAACCTAACAACAACACTTTTGTTCTACTTTCTTTGATTTCCTGCGGACCTATTTGCCCTTATTTATACGCGTGTAACTTTAATTATTAGTCAGCTTACAATTTCTTTTTTATGAAATTAATTTTGATGCATTTTCGGTTAAATAAAAAAATGTTTGATTAATAACATGAATTCTTCCAAAATTAGAAAGTATTGATGTGAAAATATGCTAAATGTTCGATATATTTTAAAAAAATTAGAAAATATTAAAAATGAGTAGTTTGATATTAATAAAAATATTAGGATATTATTATAAATATTTAATGTTATATCTATATATGTCATATCTATATCTCATAAAATTTTGAAATTTGTGTAGTTGTATCGCATGTCGTGTTCGTGCCGATGTCCATACTTCTTTCAATATAAAAATAAGTTTAAGTAGTGGGTGTGAAAGTCAAATATATTTGCTCATGTGTCGATTTATGATAAAATGGCGGTGTAAAATTCATTTACATTATCAATGCAGTCAAATTAAATCTTAAAAATATTTAAAAGCATCATTTAAGAAATTAATTTTTATGCATGTCAAGTGTAAAATAATTTTATATTGCTATCTAATTATTATGAGTAATGTTTGGAAGACTTAACTTATCAACATATTTATCAGTTTACACATTTTTATAAATGACACTTCATTTTATTTTATAGATGCAGGTAGATTGATAAGTTAGTTTTCTTAAGCACTTTTTTTACATGTTGAGTGTGCAAGTCAATCGTTTTTACTTATGTGTTAGTATACAATTAAATGACAATATAAAACTCTTGGGGGCATTTGATTTGTGGAATCTTTTTTATTCCCAGAAATACTATTCCCAAGAATATTATTCCTTGAAAAACTTTTACTAGAATATGTTTTGAAAGCATTTGGTTGCAAATTGAATTCTTAGCAACATTTATGGGATTGCAATATAATTTTACAAAAATACCCATAAACATTGTATGTACATGATGGTCCAGCGCCTTTCATCGGTGTTCTGTTGCCATCCTACAGTGGTAGGGCACCTTCCAGCGGGGTTCCGTCACCATCCAGCGGTGGTCCATCGCCATCCGACAATGGTTTGTCCTTGTTCGGCAGTGATCCATCCCCATTGGTGGTGGTTTTGGGAGCTGGTCGTGAGATTTCATGATTAATTAGAGATGGTAACCAAAGAAGATAACCAAAGAAAAAGACAATTAAGGATTCTATTTTTCAATTAGTATTGAGTACAATAAGTTTAAGCCTATTTATAGGCTTATGAGAATAAATAAACATAATGACAAAATTAGGAAAATATCAAATGAAATCGGAACTAAATCAATCTAATATATTCTAATTTAATATTATTCTTAACATCCTCCCTCAAGCTAAAGCTCCATGAGCTTTTAGCTTGTCATAAGCGAAGGTTGTTAAGGGAAAACAATAGCGGTGCTAAGGACCTGTATGGAAACATCAGGGACTGCACAGAGGTAGTGATAGGTAACATTGGAGACTGCACAGAGGCAGCGATAGGTAACATCGAGAACTGCACAGAGGCAGCGATGGGCAACATCGGAGACTTCGGAGGAGTAGCCACCGGCAAATTTGTCGGAGAAGATGCCGGCGACGAGGCTGGAGATTGAGCGACAGTGGAGCCCACCAACAATGCGGCAACTAGCATCAATGCAACCATGGAGGAGTTGCAGAAATAAACGTGACGCGGCGACGTGAAAAGAGTACGAATCTGGCAACGGCGATGGCATGGGCCTGGTAGGAGGTGACGACAAAGGCTGCAAAGGCGATGAAGGTGGCGGCAATGATGGCAATAGGAAAAAGCGGCGAAGGACGTGCGGAAGGAGTTGTAGTTGGCGGAGTGGACCTCGCGGGTGTGCTCGCAGAGGGAGCGGATGAGGTTGGAGGAGTCAGGAGAGAGGATGGAGGAGTAGAGGCGGAAGTGGAGGTGGCGGAGACGAGATTGCTCACGGAGGGTGTCATGGTTCTGATACCATGTGAGATTTCATGATTAATCAGATATGATAACCAAAGAAAAAGACAATCAAGGATTCTATTCTTCAATCAGTATTGAGTACAATAAGTTTAGGTCTATTTATATGCTTATGAGAATAAATCAACATAATGACAAAATTAGGGTAATATCAAATGAAATCGAAACTAAATCAATCTAATATATTCTAAATTCAATATTATTCTTAACAGGTCCGCCATTGGTTGGGCGGTGGTTCATCGCAGGTAGGGCGATGGTTCGTCGTCGATAGATAGTGGTTAGTTGTCGATCGATAGAGGTCGATCGTTGATCAACGGTGGTCAATCGTCAGTTGTTGGTGGTCAGTCACTAGTCAGAGGTGGTCGTTGTCGGCAGACGATGGTCGACAGACGGGTGGTGTTGACTTAGGGTACGAGATTTGGGGATAATTTGGTTTTTTAATGTATTCAAACATTCCAATCTCGTGGGAACCAACAATCCCATGGGGAGGTGAGAATGAAAATAATGCAATTTTTATTCCCAGACATACAAGTTATCTAGTAATATTTTTTAAAACCTTAAACTAAATATGAGAATGTTGTATTCACATGATCAAATTTCTGTAAATATGAGAAGTATCTTGAACCACGCGCGACCTTGACATAAATAAATAAATTTATTTATCTATTATGTAAATAGTTGTGTGTCATAAACTCTAAGAAAAAAAGAAAATATATAAAGGATATGTTCAAATGGCTCTTATATTTATACATTTAAAATACATGAATTACATTAATTTAAATTATGTAAAAAATATATCATTTGTAAATATGATACATGAGATATCAACATTCAATTTAACTATAGGTTTTGTAAAAATAAATGTCAATCGCATATTATTCAATAATGTAATAGTTGTTTAAGGTTATACTGATATGTAAAAAAAATTAATGTTATCAGTTTTATTTTCAAGATTACATTAATATCAAAATGAAAATCCTAAAATTTTTTGTTTACTCTAAATTTTTATAACCTCTTTGTTTAAGAAAATATTATATTCAAAATCAAAATTTAATTAACTATAAAATGATATCACTTAGTTTTTATTTTAATGAGAGGAAAGTTTAAGTGAACATGTTTCAAGCTCTTTAAGTATTTATAAAAATACTTATAAATTACTCATCAAAATGACCTTCACATTAACAGCAAGAATTAAACTCGTATCATTTTTAAAATATAAGACGTTTTCTTACCAATGATATTAACGATCTTTCACAAAATATCACTTATATAGTAAATTGTATTGTATGTTAACTCTAGTTAATAAACTGTCCCTAGTCAATAAACTATTGACTGAGATTGGAATTAGCAACTGAAAGATTGCGCATTAAACTCCTTTGACTAAAGTGTATTGAAAGATCAGTTCGTTTTAATAATGTAATAGTAACATAATTAAATTAGGATTTAAAGTAATTTTATTCTGAGAATTAAATAAATCACACATTAAATGCAGTATTACATGTATCTCTTGCATTTTTTTTATAAAATAAATTGTTATTTTCATTTATTTTATGTTTAAGAAGTCCATTGTAATTAATATCATATAAACTCAACTAAAAAAAATATCATATAAATCCCTTTTTTATTTGAAATAAATATTTTTTGGGTAGATAATTTGAAATAAAGACGAGTTTCCCCATGACACAAATCAATTAACAGAATTATAATAAAATATATAAAGAAATATATTTATTTGAATACATTGACAATGATTTCACACTACCATAACATCTAATGTTATTATATGTGATAACCAAATCTTTTTTATTGATATGAAAATACATTATGAATTTCTATTAGTGCATCCAAAATTATATCTCTAATAGAAAGTAGTACGAATTCATATCGCAAAATGTATGTTACTTCCTTTCTTACATAGAGATACTCATCGTTTCCCCCTTTTCCTGCAACTCCTTTCAGATTTTTATGAATGCCCGCTTTAGTGTGCATTTATTCGCATGATCTTAAGGTGGCTGGCTTTGTTTTTAGTTCAGCTTTGTTGTTTCCATTGCATCATCATCATTATCAGTGCAAAGTGGTCACACTCAAAGCTTTGGTACCTTTCAGCATTTTCAGGATGAAAGTACAATGTATTCACGAAACTCAACTCTCATCTACTATTGCTGCTTTCTTATATTTATTTATTTATTTTAATTTTTTTAACTTTTATAATCGCAATTTAATGAGATGGATTGCAAATTTTAAATTACTAAATTAATTAATAAAAAAATGCCTTAACATGTCTTTAAACTTTTCAATTGATTTCTGAACATTTTAAACGTTATTTTCGTTAATTCTATTGTCTGAAATGTGTAAGAACTAATGAAGGTAATATTTAAAATATCTAATGATTAAGAGATTACATGGAAACTTCTCTTTATTAAGAGATCAACGTAGACACCAATAAAATATTTAGAGACCAATTAAAACATTCATTCTAAAAAATATTTACACGTCCATTACTCATGCAATATTTTCAAATTCATTCTTGTGTACACAAAAATAAATTTCATTATGGTAACAGTGAAAATTGTTTTAGTCACCAAAAATATATTTGAGACCCAATAACATATTGATCTTTTCTTTTTCTTTCCATAAACTAATTACCTCTAGAGTTAAATTTATATGCAGCTATAATTCAATAGAAATGCACAAAAGTACCAACCGGCAGTAATTAATTATCATAATAAGTAGTTACTTATCATGACGTAACAATTTGTTACATTTTTATTTGTAGACATTGTCAGTATATAAAAATTAAACACTTATGTCCCTGTTCACACTCATCAAGAAATCATTAATTAGTAGTATGCTCAAACTTTTTTAATGCGAAATGTAAAATTGTTTTGAGTGACATTATTCTAAAGGCAATCTATTGCCCCTTCACTTCAACAAATGCCACAAGGTGAATCATCGAATAAGTCAGCAAGGGTATGATTATTAGCAATGTTTTTCAAATCTCAAAGGGCCAAAGACCAAAACAGAGAAAGCCGTTTCTATGTAGCGAACAAGTGAGGTGTATGATGCTAATGACGTGTGTCTCCTCCACCCCCCACCCTTCTCTACTTTCACGGCCTCTACCCTTTTTACCTTTTACTCCATTCAGTTCAGTGCGGTCTTTTTTCAAGCTCATGATGAACTTTTATTGGTAGAGATTACTTGGCTTAAGCTGCTCCAATAGTCCTTTCAAGCTCAGCTTAGTGTTGCTAAAAAAGCTATGGTTGAAAATTTTAAATAAAGTACGATGCCAATGACGAGAATATTTACACAAATTGTAATCCCAAGTGTTTATAAGAAACATTGCACTGGTTAGAGGAGTATACTTGGGCATCACGAGAATGGATGCGCTAAAAATTATGAAGCTCAATGACATATTGAAACAAAGGTAAAAATCTGGGCCTTGTAAGATATAGGCCCTCCACATCTGTGTACTTTTTCTTATGAGGAAGTACCCTTAGATAAAAGATAAAAGAAAATGGTAGGACCCAACTACACAGACGACATACCCAACCACAGCCCATTTAACAGTATATAAAGGGTTTGTACCCAAAAATAAACATAATAAAAAGAATTGACCCGAAAAAAGAAAGTATAAAAGGGATCTATTTTTCATAATTACAAACCAAAAAAAAAAGTACAAAAAGAATTGCATTTTTTTTAAAAGGTAAAATGCACTTCCATGTGAAAGTTGGACTAGTACTTTTACATGTATGGAGTCTTGAATCCCCAGGAGATGAGCCTCAAAGAGAGATGAAAGTTTTTTGGTGCAAAACAAAAGTCACCACACTCCATAGGGAATAGAGATGCAGTAACTATATTCAAAATTACTGGTATCTTTATTTCTCCAAAAACCTCATTAAATTCATGCTATTGATTATTGAACAACAAGAGACAATCTAGGTCCATAGACGACACCACAAGTAAGACATCAAGCGCCCCCATTGATATTTTGCAACTTTGCTATTTTTACTTATCAAATTATGTTTACACCCCTGCTACATTTTCACAGATTCATTTTATAAGAGAGTGACAAGAGTATAGGCATATTTTAATATGTATAGGAACATTTCTCAAAATCTATTGCCGGTAGCTAACTACTAACAAAATACTATTTTCGTTTTGTTTTAATTGTTCAAAATCAAACGCTACACATTACAAGATTAAAAAAAACATCGTGATAAATATGTAAAATATTATAAATTGACAACATTATTTCTATTTAAAAACATAAATTTATATTTTTAATATAAGTGTTACTCTCTTTATATGTATTATATTAAAAAATATTCCACTATAATTAGGGGTATGAATGAAAAAAAAATACACTTAAATATTATAAATTGACAAATATTTTAAAATCCTAATAAATGAAAAATGGACAATTAAAATGTAACGGATAAAGTATTATACAATTCACCCTGACTACCAAACTTACCAAGGGTAAAAACAAGGGCAAATCTATTAAGGAGAGGGTGGAGGCACATGCCCCCACTAGAATTTAGAATTTAGAATTTAGAATTTTTGTACTAATATAGAGATGTATGTATAGTTTTGCTCTCATTATTTAATCAAACTTCCCCCACCCTCAAACAAAAATAATTATTAAAAGGAAATAATTTATTTTTATTTTTTCACATACTCATTACACTTCGTGCATATCATACCGGAATAATTTATTCTTTAGAAAATAAGCATTATACCTTAAAATCAAACCAAAAATGGAATGCTTCAGAAGTTGATTTGCTTGACTAAATTTTATCTATCTAAATTTTCTTCTATTATGCTTTCAGCACTTGACACTCAACTTATTGTATTGTAATATTTTTACTAATTTTTCGCATTAAATGAGAATGTGATAACAATAAATGCTATGTTCCAACACTAAAGAATAAAAATACAATTGTGTCAACACTTAGAGGTACAAATCTTAATTGCTATTACAGCTTCGTTTACCACCATACCTGCTATGATGACCTGATTTGCAGTTTCAAGTGCAGCTGCAACTCATTTGCAGTCTCAATTATTTTTACTGTCTTTTTTAATGTGATAAATTAATATGAGAATGTAACAATACAACAATAAACGGATGGACTAATTTGACTTACAACTTACAATTTCAAAAATTAAAAAGTCAAATTTTAAATTTCAATGACCAAAATGCCTTGTTACACTTTCAATGACCAAACTAAACATTAGTTCATTCTTTACCCCCATAGCTTAAATGTTCTAGATTCGCCATCGGGTAGAATGAGGAATTCCTTTGCAGGTAATCAAGGCAATCCAATAGACATAACTAGGAATGGGAACAGACCAGGTTAAGCCTTTAACATGCCAAGTTTATCTCATTAATTTTTGGCCTAGACTTGACTTGTTAATTATCAAAAACTTTTTTTTCCAGCCTAGCCTGGCTTGTTTAGGAGGCTTGGCCTGGTCTGGACCCTTGTAGGCCTGCCTCTATATATATAAACCAAAACTTTGTTACCTGACTTGTTTATCATAACCTGTTACTATGACCTGTTTAATATTTAAATAAAATTTCAACATCCATAGATCAAGAATTTAATAGATTAACAAAAATCTAAATTATAACAACAATTTAATATTTAAACAAAAATTCATGTACCAATCCAAATTCTAACTCCATATATTAAGAAAAAGGTTCTATCATCAACAATATAAATTTAAATTTTCAATAATGAAACATTTAAACACATTACTCTAACACAAACAATTAAATAAAACACACACAAACAAGACGAGCAGTCATACTTAGTTTGTTTATTCACCTCTACACATGAGCAAGCATGTATGATTGAATTACAATTTTTCATCTTTTAATGTGAGAATGAGAAATAAAAGAGAGATAGAGTTTTTTTAATTTAGAGTTTCTAAAAACAAAATTTAAAATAATAAAATTATATTAATAAATATATTTACATAAAATATCACAAAGTTATATTAGCCTAATAGTTAAGACATTGTCTTGATATGTTGATTATCTCCGGTTCAAATCCCAGTGAAGATGTGTTTAATAGGCCTAATAGTCTCTTGTAATGGCCTAAACCTGCCCTTTTACGGGACATAACAATCATAATGAACCAGAAGTAAGCCAACAGAGCCGGTAATGGATTGTAAATATAATACTATAATCATTCGCGTGATCCAGGCCCAACTACAAACTTTCATTCTACATAGTGGAGAAACCGAAAGGAAAAATTAATATGGTTTGTCCACTATAATCAATTTGCTATACTAGTTGAATTCCTCCTCCATCTATGCCCATTCTAGGTGGATTTAACTTCTGTTTGGGTCGGGGTTTGGGATTGGTTATGAATATAAATAATAAATCTACCGAACCTAATAACAATCACCCTGAAAACATGGCTACTACCAAACTCACTGCCATGAAAGCAATATAGAGGCCTACCAGACAGAATCCCCAAAGCCTAGGCACACGGAATCTGCACCAAGTGATCACCAGGAGAGACCCCATAAGGCTTACAAGAAGGAACACAAATGCAAGCACGATACCAATGTGGAAATTAAGCACATAGGCTTTAGGATAAATATTGGCTGTCTGAATCACCAAAGCTGATCCAAGGCCAACAAGCATGTTAAACATTGGTCCAGCAAAACATCCAGCCATTGCCATTGCCGGATGACCGGCTTTAGCGACTGCAACATCGGCGACGAGATCCCCCACCGAATTTCCCCATGCCAGCACCGTTAGACCAAGGAGTGATGGTGGCAGTTTCAGAAGAATTCCCAGAGCTTCCAGGCAGTTAACCAGTTCTCCAGCCGTAGTAGATATCCAAAACACACTCATAACAAATGCTATGACAACCACAAACAATTGCTCGGTCTTCGGGGGTTCTTTTTCCATTACAAAATGAAGAAATGCAAGAGAGAAGCTTGTCATGAGCACTACTGACCAGAGGGGGAAATGAGTGCTAGGGAGGAGGAAAACTATGGGATGATTAAATGACATAAATGAGTTGCAGGCATACAAGAGAGCTAGTGGACACAGAGCAATATTGGCCGATGCATAAAATCTGTTCCATTGTGACGGTGCCGGTTGGGGGATTGTCAATTTTAAGAGAGTTGAGACAGGAAGCTCCCATACTTTAGAAATCTGTAAACACAGAGAAAAGGATAAGTCAGGAAGATAACCTCAAGTAGAATCATATTATCAGATTTGCCCATATTATTTTGAACACGAGAACCACGCAATATACTATGCTGATTTTATTTTTTAAGAGAGATGTAAGAAATATTATTGAACAAAACCAAATAGTTATTATCAAGTCAAGAATGATCATGGAGTCATCGGTCTAATTAGTCCAACTGTTTACCAAAACAAAATTTCAATCAGTCATCACTACCACCTCCTTTCCTGCATTAGTAATTTTGTCATTATTCTCGTTGTTTCCCCCATTTTGTAAAATTTCACACACAAGCTTCTAAGCATGTCTTGTTTCCTTCCAAATTCGAACTCTCTTCATATTTTCCTTTCTAGAACTTCAGAAAGATATCACCAAAACTAGTATATGAAAACATGAAACGTGGTAAAATAAGTGGACTTTGTTATGCTAGAACAGAGTGTTTTGAAAATGAAGAGGAGTCTCAAATGTTATTATACAAGGAAACTTCTGTTCTTTCATACCCAATGCAGCAAGGCAATTTCAGTGACGGTAAACAAGTTAAGGAACCAAACTTCTATTAGGCTGAAACCACAAGAAAATGGAATGCAGTCACTCAAGGATTGGGACTAAATCACGATTGTGTTGAGTTAGAGACACAAAACTCAAAAGTTAAATGCATGAAGTCCCATGAAAATGGAAAATTACCATTCATACGTGACATTAAACAGTACTACAACTACCCATCGATTACCATAAGAACACCAAAACACCTATATGTGCAACTATAATTCTGAGACTCATAATATAGACACAACATGAAAACATTAAATTAAATTACACTACATTCCATATCTAAGCTAGCAAAAAAACGGTCAACAAAAAAACAAAGCCAATTGAAACATACCAATTCGAAAGCTCCACGCAATCCAGAACTGCGTTTCTCATCCTCCATAGATCCCGAAACCTTGGCGTCGCCATCCACCGCCGTGGCAACCGATTCCTTCTGTCCCTCAAGATCTGCGGACGCACTCCCACCCTTCTCCCTTCGGTTTCCCACTCCCAAGTCCATGTAGAACACAAACCCTACGAAGAACAGGTAAAACCCTACAAATCCAATCGCCTGCCAAAGGAAGATCTCGGCGCTGAGGTACACGTAGAAGAGGAACATCGCGGCCGTCAGGTAGAACAGCACGTCCCTCACGAACGGGGCGGGATCGACGGAGAACGGCGCGGCGTAGATGGCGACGAACCCGACGACGAGGGCGGAGACGAAGGTTCCGGCGGAGAGGATGGCGCCGAGGCCGGTGCGGTAGTGGCCGGAGCGGAGGGCGGCGAGGGAGGAGAAGACGTCGGGGGAGCCGTTGCCGAGGGCTAGGAGGGTGACGGCGGCCATGGAGGGGGAGAGGTTGAGGTGAGAGGCGAGGTTGGTGGTGACTGGGGAGAAGTGGTGCTGGGCGGTGTTGATGAGGATATAGAAGTGGAGGAGGAGGAGGAGGGAGAGGGAGGGGATGGAGAGGAGGGGGTTGCCGGAGAAGAGGCAGTGGTAGTTGAGGATGCCGCCATTGGAGGAGCAGGAGGAGGTTGTTGTGGCGGCGGTTAGAAGAGACCTGCGGGGATTAGGGGTGAAGAGGGAAGGGGAGGAGGGTAGGTTTATGAAAAAGAAGAGCAAGATTAGGAGGAGTGTGATGGCGAGTGAGATTGAGAGTGAGAGTGATGAAGAGGAAGGCGAGAGAGTGAAGGCCATTCCAATGCCATTCCTCTTTGTGCGATCTATTACTACAACCCCCTGCTACTAGGCCCTCCATTTCCGCGTTTTTTGCTTTTAGATTTTATTTTTTCCAAACCATTATTTAAGAGTTGTGTTAATTAACAAAAATAAAAAATTGTTATATGAACTCATTTAATAAAAAAAAGTATTTTAAAATGAGAATTTTGTTTTAGATAATAAAATAAATAATTTTACGGTTAAATTATTAAAATGAGTTATGAAACTTATATCTATAAACTATCTACTATTAGATAAAATTTCAATAGAGTATATACTATATTCAAAGTTCATCAATGGCAAAGAAGAAAATCTTAAGTGAATTTCTTATCATATGGTGTAAAGTGTGATCTCTCACTATTAATTAATAAAGTGAGTTTCAAATATGACTAAAGCAATAAGAAAAAAACCAATAGTAAAAAATCACACTTACAACACATGATAAATAATTCATCTCAGAGAATCTTATGCCAAATTAGTACGAATATCATTTTTATAAAACGATTCTTCTCGAACTATTGATCTCCTTGTTACTTCTACAAATTATCATATGAGAGCATACTATGATGATATATCGGTAATTTAGTAGTTTGATAATCTTTTTTTAAAAATACACTCAAGACAATGAGGTTTATAGTCACTTCTAGTTCTTACCAAAAAAAAATAGTCATTCTAGTTAAACCTATTTTCCTGATTCCATTACCCTACGGAACAGAGAAAATGACATCTACGTTGTAATTACTAATTAGTTTCAAGTTATGATCCAATTAAACCGTAAACAAGTTTTTGTAAATCTTCTGGTAAGATATATCACAGAATTACATGAAGTCATCATTCTAGCGGACAATTGGTATTTTAGTTCTTTGTTGAAGCGTTCCCGCCTGCTGCCGTTACAAAGCTGTTATTATCACACCAAGTTTTAACAACTAGAAAATTATGTCATAATTTCCAACTCTTCAGGGGGGTAACAATGGCCAAGTAATTTCAACAGCCAAATGGGTCACATAAAAATCTTCAGACCAAGGCAAGAGACAATTCAAGACCACAAGAAAAATTCGGATGTTCAAGTATTCAACAGCTATTCATTTCCAATTTACCGACGAGCTCCTTTCCCTGATTCTAGTTCTTTGAGCTAACCCTCTATATCCGTTATAGAAAAAGGCTATAAAGTTACAGCAACAACATTAACAAGACAAGAATGCATCATCTATACTCCTGTGGCAAACGGTATCCTGGCATGACTATTTTGTTTGCAAACATTTTGCCAGTCTTTGGCATAACATGCCAGTGCATAGTCAGGTTAAATTCTTTCCCACGCAAATTGCTTCCCTGGACATGAACAAAATGGCAATATTAAGACCTAAAGAAATCTAAAGTAAACCATAATAGTCAATAGTCATAACATTCTCAAGAGTCGTATACCTGGTCAATGAAGCGGTACTTGTTTGAAGTATGAATCCAAAACTTTGCATGCTCTTTAGAGGGAATGATGCCATCCCAAAGGGATATCTGTAAAGGGCATCTCAAGAACTTAAGCAAAAATCTATAACACACAACATACCAAAGCTTGATATGTAATTGATAGCAGAGAGGCAGCATAACATGCAATGGCGTAGCTATCCTAGTGACATGAATAGTGTAAACAAACTCCCAAGCCCTACAACTGCCTCCCCAATGAAAATTCTAGATTCATTGACCCACTACAACTATGGCTTTCTTTTATTCTTTCCTTTTAAATAGAGCCGGCAAACTTACAAGTTAAATGTTTCTAGTTCAATTCATACCTGATTCAACACATTCTTTGGGGTTTCGTATTCAGCAGCTAGAAAAACAAAAACCTGCAAGCATATAAAGAGGCAAAACTAAGTCCCACATCATCCTGAAATTTTAACCTTAAACTGTTTAGGATAATTGATCAGAAATTAGGATTCCATTATTTGCAATATTAAGCAGTTACACTTCCACGGAGATAGATTTTGCATACAACATAAAAATCCAAAGAAGGGCAAGAATAGAAATACTCAAATATATATTTCAGAAACTGAAACAAGATATAACAGCAGGTAAATCTTCTTGAACATTAAGATGGGAAAAACAGGGGAAGAGCTGGCAAAATTGACAATTGAACAAGACTCGCATCACATCTTAATTCATTATTAATTTTACCCAGTCCTCCCATTTAACTTCCTATCTTGAGCACCCATACTTTTTATTTTAAGAACCTAAGGATGAAAAGAAAAAAAATTCCAAAATAAAAAGAAACAGATCATATTGAATAATGAAAATTCTAGCCAAGAAACCTGTTTTGTGTTCCACGTGAATAGAGACTGTAAATCAGCTGATATATTCAGTGTCATGCTGACCTGCAATAAAAATTCTTTCCATTTCAGATTTGAAAAATGAATAGAGATGATGTGTGAATATCCGAGAGAAAGACATCAGCAGTGAGGTTTTTTTAAGACAGAATATGACATTAATAACAATGTCATATGCTGCTAGAAATTCAGAGCAGGTGCAGAGAAGAAATTGGATGAATCATGTATACAATCCAAACACAGTATATAATATGGTAAAAGCTAGATCTTTTGGATAGCAAGTAGCACGACGTAAGAAATTAACCTTTTTTTTACATGATAGGCCAGTTTAAATTGCCTTCTATGGACCTGAACCATTTTGATGATTGCAAATTCCAATGATTCCGGGCTTTGTTCTTGATTAGTTTCAAGTATGTACAAGTATCACACTATACTTGCATGTTGTATTTTGTATGTAAAACATATGGACATCCAGAAAGAATTCAAGCAATGACAAAGGAAAAGCTACAAATACAGAGGGACTTTTTGGAGACTTCAATACACGTTCTTCATCAAATTTACATTCACTAGACACATAGGTAAAAATAAATAAATCAGAAATTAAGTCATTAAATCACAGTATGAATTTTCATTTTAAAATTTAAATAACACGGCATTGATAATATTCATACTCATGATTATAAGTATCCCAAGTCCTAAGAACTAGAAATTTTATCAGACCTCATCATGGACAGACATGTTAACCATTTCACTATCACAGCGATTGCACATCCCAAATCTGTTTGCAAGTTTTATCAATCCGTAAATTTGGTTCATTTTAGGTGAGATGAAAACCTACCAAGATTTTAACGAGGAAACATTCAACCAGTAACATACTTTTGTAAAACCTCCTAGTAACACAATGAACTTGGTAAGATTTAAGACCAGGAGGTCTAGAAAACTATTCAACTGCTACAGAGCTGTGTTCTTTTCACAGTTTCATGAGTTACTCCGTAAAACGTTTGATACTGAAAGACCGGTGACTATGAATATTCATTTATTCAGCATTATTATGAAAATTGCTCCAAATATAAATTTATTGAAGAGTTCCACTAATCCGTTCTGGTCTCCACCACATCCAGATTAACTTAACTGCTCACACAATCCCAGCAGAGTATGTTAACAACTGTTCACAGATACAGTTGACACTCTAGAAAGTTTTAACAGGCAAACGGCGCCTTCAATTTGGAATAAATTCACTCATTCTCCTTCACTTCATTTCAACACGTTCCCTTATTCAGACCTTTCTCATACGACATAACAACCCAATCTACCAATAAAATTACCCTGCCTGCTATGTTCTAACAAAAGATCACTCAGCAGCAACTTTAAGCATTAAAGACGGAACTACTTAGATCTTTTCCTCTACCTCAAAAGCCTGAACAAGCAGCAAAAGTTGCTTAATAGATATAAGACGATTAGTATTGCCATGATGTTACTTGCAGAATAAACTGCCCAAACTACAACAATCGCACCGAATTCGTTACCAAGCGTAGATTATAACAAAAAGATGAAACAGAATTAAAAAATCATTTGTTAAATTGCCCAGTCTACAACGAAAAATGGACAAGATTATTGCATTTAAACCCTATCCTAAATCTGAAACAGGTTCCAGCTGCAATACCGATTAACCAGCACGGCAGTTTTCGAATAAATGGAAGTGGAATGCCAAGGAAACATCAAGATCAGAAAGGAACAAGAAATACCTCGTCGTTCCCGTTGGGCTGTTTCTGAAACCAGTTAATATTCAACACCTAAATCGGAATACACACCAAAAATAAAAATAAAAAATCAAATGATGCAAAAATAGTTGAGGTACGGATCCGTAAAAGAGAAAAAGGTTAAAAGATAAGGAGGGAAAACGAGAAAGCGAGGGAGAGACCTGGACTTGGGAAGCGGGAGAGGGGGAGTTGAGATTGTCGGAGAAAGAGGCCATGGCGCACATAAGGGCGAGAATGGTGATGGCGAAGGTGAGAACAGCGTTGGCTCTGTAACCGAACGAATGCATTTTGGATGGAGTAGCAGCACTGCGCTCTCTCTGTTACTTGTTGGATCAAATCAAACGAGGATGAGAGAGAGAGAGAGAGGAGGAGGAGGAGGAGGAGGAGGGGAGCAGTAGTGGGAAGACTGGCATTGAGTACTGGAGGACTATTTTACGTTCCTCATTTCCTGCTCTCTCATTGGATCGAACACGTCCTCGGTGGGGTCACCCCTCAATGGCCCTCAATCAATCTTTTTCTTTTCTTTTTGAAGTAAGATATTTTCGTTAAATATTTTAAGAGAATAATATTCTGATTCAATCAATTTTATTTTATTAGTAAATATATTTGACTTCACGTATATCACTTTAAAAGTAATGCGTATAAAAATTTTGTTAGATGATATCTTAATTATATCAAAATTAAATTTAAAAAATAAAGAAATTATCATATAAAATAATTTTTCTAAAATCAAGGTATGAGAAAAATATTGAACTTTAGACGGCAAGAATTCTTGCAATAGCTTTATTTTATTTTTCAACAAAATCACACTCTAGTTAATGTAATTTGAGTTAGGTCAAACTTGCTTGTCCATTGCCTTTGGCATATTCTTATGAATCTCAAGAAATATTTCCGAAAATTATCAATATTAAACCAACAAAGTTTTTAAAATATCTAAAAATGACATTCTCCAAAAATGTGATTCACTAAAATATAATTTCTAACCCTAAAACGGATGTCTCCTTAGATAAATATATTCCGATTAATGAAAAAACATTTTTAACTTTAGTTTTTTTTTTTTTTTGTTAGGATTGTAACACTAGTTTTTAATTTTCTGTAACTGAATTAGGCATTATAGACCAAAAAAAAAAAGTGACCTACATTAAATATACTTATTGAATTTTTGCTAATAAGTGCTTTTTAAAGTACTACTTATTAACATTGCACAAAGAAAATGTAGTTGTCAAAATGCTAAATGCGGAATGTTCGAAAAAAAAATTGTGTTGTTAATGCATTAAAAGTTTAAATTTTTTCTTCTTGAATAAAATTTTTATTAATTTTGTTTTCCTAACGAGTGCTTCAAGAAAGAAAAATTCATATTTGTTTAGTAAATAAATGTTAGCAGAATCTAAAACATCAAGCAGTATGTTACCATGAAAGGCTTTGATAACTTAAAAAAATTATTGAAAACAGCTATATAAATCCCGAACAGTTGTAAAATTTTAATTATTATTATTTTTTAACCAAATTGTCTTGCCTTTGTTTGGGATGCTGACTCTATGTGAGGAATGGATGGATTGCCACGTTACATTTGGGAATTTGAGTGTATGGGTTTCCAGCTTGTTTGCAGTTCATTTATCATATAATTGAATTCTTACCTCCTGAATTTTTATGGGAATTATATTAACTCATATGTTATTTATTATTAGATAAAATTTTATTAATATGTTTATTCTATTAAAATTTTATTTAATGATAAATAAGACATGTATTGACATATTAAATTAGTCTAAATAATACTACTAATTAGTTGTTATATAGGATGTTATAAGACGTAAATGTCTTCTTGCCATAATAATTTTTAGCATTAAACCCACGCAGGGTGTATAGCAAATCAAACTTATTTTGGTCTTATAAACTCTTGACATTTAAAAAAATAATAATTTTCTTTGAATTTTAGTTCTATGTAATCAGTTGGTTACAAAGTAAGAAAACGAATGTGTGGAAAGAATCTCTATTCATTTAACATTCAGAAGTTTATAGCATAAATTATAACATTTCCAATGTGCCATTTAAAAAGAGGCACTTTCCACGGACATCTTGTTTTTACTTAAAAGAGTAGGGTTTTATTTTTTAATTTTTATCACTAATTATCAAAAGACTATTTTACCCTTTATATTAAATCAAATTTTCAATCCAAACCCCCAACCCACTTTCCAACCAAACCACCACATAACACTGCTTCCATCTCCATCACCTCACTGCCATCACTTGTCACCTCCCCCTCTCCACCACCTCGCAAACCTTCATGCCACAACCATCAACTTCCATTCATCATTGGTCACTATTATAGCCCATACCAGCCACTGCTCCGCCGCACAGCAACCAACGACTATTCTTACTCCCGTTCCTCTCCTTTCGCGAGCGAATCGTGCTCTTCGTGAATGACCATCTACTCCGTTTTTTCATCATCATCATTGTCACCGCATAACGCCAACAAAACAAAACTTTGCATCATCCGTCATCGTTCATCATTCATACTCTTTCTTCCTAAGCAAAAACCCACCCCTTAAAAAAAAACAAAAACAAAAATTATCACTCCCATTCAACCAAAATCACTTCCGGTCCATTTTTTCATTTTCTTCTTTCTCTTCTTCAAATTTGACCTTTCCCAGTAATCCCCCCCCCCCAAATAATTCCCCTCTTCATTTCTGCGTTTGATGCAATTCGAAAAGAAGAAGGAGAAGAAAATGTTACCTAAGTTATAACACTTTTATCATCGCATGGTAAAGGATGAGGCACCACTCGAGGTGTATTCACACTACTCGAGTGCTGTAATCACAAAAGCTATGGAATTGATGCATTTAAAGCATCATTCGAGTTGTGCTCACACTACTGAAACGGTGCGTCGAATTTCTGCATTATTTTGATGTCTTTTTGCGTAATTTTAGACTCTCGATAATAATAAAAAGGACCTAAATGTGTACATATTTTGTGTTTTTTAAAGAGGGGAGGCAATCCTAAAAGACTTCCAAAGTATGAAGAGGAAGGCTCCAAAGTGTGACGCTATGAGAGAGATCCCAATTCATCTCCAAGTTAAGTCTCAACTATTGGGATTTTTTATAAGTATATTTCTCAAAATATAACAAATCCTTATAACATGCATATGATACAAGATTTACAATTGAATGGGCGACGATACTGAAATCGCCACAAGGCATGACAATTTCAGTACCATTTAAAAAAAATCTGTGATGCACTAAAATCGCCATAGGGATGGCGATTTCAACATTCACTTGACCTGAAATCGCCACACCTGACGACGATTTAAACCACTCATTTTTTAAAAACAATTCTGAAATCACCCTACACTATGGAGTTTTTTGGCCCATACGTTTGTAAAATCCATATCCAATCCATTTTTTGAGCAACAACTATGTTATAAGCCATACAAAAGTTAATGCCCCCAACCATTGTTCCTCCAAGGGATTCCCTATTTTTTTCTTCTTCTTCTTCATTATGCATTAAGTCCCTTGTTAGGGTGTTGATATAATATTTTCTTTGATGGTGTTATCATAAAATCGCTTTGTTATTCAATTTTTCTCTCGATGTTGATTAAGTCTTTATGAATTGTTCTCAAAGCTTTTAATTAACTGAAGATTAATTGAATAAATTATTGTTTTGCATGAATTTGAAAAAAGAAATGCGAGAGTGCTCCATTATAGAAACCATATGTAGAGCGATATTTTGAGAGGAATAAACATAATTTAGGCAGTCATGTGTAGGAAATTCACAAATCATTCGTGTTTTTAATAGATTAGATCACGCTAAGAGATTGAGAGTCATTATAAGTAAAGATAATTGTTCAACCTTGAGGGAAGCTTATGAATAGGATACGAACCTGACCATTAATTAACTAGATTAATAATTGAATAAAAATGTTTTAGAATAATTGTACGTGTTTGTCTATGAGCACGCCTGAATGTAAAATAAGTGAAGTCAATATCCCAATCTCTTTTCCTAATTTATTCTTTTCATTGTCTTAACTTAGTGTTGTTTTCTTTTATTTAATTTCATTAAAATCAAACACAATTTTATTTTTAACTATAATCAATTCCACAAAATTATTTGTTAATTAAAATTGTTTAATATTATCACTCTTATTAGTTATACAAAGTGCAATTGCTATTTTTACAAAATTTGCAATCATCCGGTCATTCCATTGCTCTTGATGAAGATTGTAGAAGTAAAAACATAAACATAAAAAAAAAAAAATGGTATATGCAGAAACAGCAACAACATCACTAATTCCTCACATAACAACGCGTTAAGCGTTTTTATTCAGCTCAACTGTTTTATTCCATCCTTTTATTTTATTATTAACCATAACAACAAACAGATCATGCTTAGTTAATTAAGCAGAGACCCTGCGTTCCGCTCCATCTCTAGTTCTGATTGCTGCAGTCGAAGAGGTCACCACATTTCTTCCCTAGCGAGCTCAGCGAACTGCTGAACCCAAGCCTCGACCTCGCGAGATCGAAAACCACAACGTTCTCCTCCAACTGCCTTGCTCCGATCGCAATCGCCGCCCTCGGATGCATCCCTCCGTCCACGAACCCCAAGCACGACACCCCCTGCCCCGCCTCCACCATCAGATTCTCCCCGGAAACCCTCCACACAACCTCCGCCCTCTCCTCCATCACGAACTCCACGCTCGGAGCCGCGTTGACCTTATTCGAGTCAAAGCAGAGCCCGAACGGCCCCACCGCGTTCACCTGCGCCTGCCTCGGCATCTGGCCGGCGTACACCTGTCTCAACGCCTCGAAGATCGTGTGGTGGAGAATGGTGTAAGGATACGCCGTGCTAATCAGAGTTCCTCCGAAACCAACGCCGCTTACGGATGACGGGGTTATGGGGAAAACGGAATGCTTGTTAACTCTTATGGCGGTAACTTGGACGTAATACTCACCCTGCTGGCTAACGGTTAACGGCGTGTAGCTCGTGTAACGGAAAATATCCAGGTTGTTACGCGGGTAGTTATTTTGAGCGTCCCCGAACAATATAACGCCGTTTGAGGATGGGTCACGTGAGAGGCAGATGGTGAACTGGCGCTGCAGCCCGAAGTGTGATTCTAGTTGGAAAGGTAATGAGATTGGGGAATGGCCCAGCCCGGCCACGCCCTGAGCGTTTTGGGGCAGGCCTTTCTGGCCCAGGGTGGAAGGGGCGCAGGAGAAGAGGAACTGAGGAACGGTTACCATTGGGCCTAACTTGGGCCCCTGGGCCGAGTGGATCGCGAGTACGTCCTGGGCCAGCTCGCCCATGGCGGTTTGTTCGGTTACGGGGTTGTTGGACATGAGGGCGCACGTGTTGTTGTGGCACCCGGGCCTGGAGGAGGAGGTGAGGCACGTGTGGCACGTGTGGCTGTTGGCGCGGGAGCATTGCGTGGAGTGGCAGAAGGGGGCTTGGTAGGTTGAGGAGGAGTAGTGGTGGTCGCAGTTGAGCCACATGTGGTTGCCGTTGAGGTCGACGAGGACCGGGACGGGCTTCAGTGGGGTCCGCTTGTGGACGTAGGCCCAGGGGAGACCCGTGGAGGGGTCATGCTGGACGGGTAGGACCAGGAGGTTGGGCTTCGAGGAATAGGCGCGCCGGGAGGATCCGTGGGATTGTGTTTCGGACTCGGATTCGGATTTGGATTGCGATGAGAGGAAGAGGATGGAGCATGAGAGACAGATGATTAGGAAATGGAGGGTGGAATTGGAATGACCCATTTTTGTGTGCCGTATGAGAGAAATTAATTAGCTTGCTATGCCTCTCGTGGTGTATATATAAGCAAGATCGGAATATGGTTTTGTTAGTTAGTGGATTGCAATACGGAGAAGAAATTATTAACAAAAAGTTTAGGTGAATTTAATAATAGTCATTCTATCTACTATAATTTTTTGAGTGTTTATGAAATACTTAATAATCATGTATTAATGACTAAAGTAATACTCATATTAGTAATAAAAATCGAATTCACATTTTTTTGAAGATACCAATTGTGCCAACCATTAGCAAAAATTATTAATGATACATGCATTATTGCTGGCATAGGAAGATTCTCGTACTGTACTCCTTTTTGGCATTGTGTTGGTGATTCGAGGCTTGTGACATTGGTTTGGATGGGTTTGTGGGTGGCGGGTTTCTAGGGTTAAAACGATAAGGGAGTGGAAAGAAAACAAAGGGATTGGTAAGAGTGAAGGGGGGTACTTGGCATTGGAGAAGAACGCTTTTGTTGCATGGCATGCAGTTTTGTTTGTTTGACAAAGGAGCCGTGTGGTGTTCGTGTATTGCTTTGTGTTAACTGGCTTGCCTTGGATGTTAGTCCGGCCACTGTATCAATGTCTGAATACACTGTTTGGCTAGCAAACCAGCTGGCTGTTATTTTATTTTAATCAACACAAGAAATGTTCAAATAATGGACTTCCAAATCCATTCTGTAATCTGTACCCAAATAGTACCTAACTTTTATTATTTATGTGTGTGTATATATATATGTGTGTGTAAAAATTGTTTGCGGTTGAACATAGTTCAAGTGATAGCTGCTGCATTTTAGTAAGCTTGAAAAGTACGCGGGTTAGCCTTCTCGAACCGCCACATATCAGATTTTCAAACTGAATTGAAACTGATGTGAAATAACATTAATCTAATGTCTACTTTTGAGTGAATAATTAAATCATTTTTATAAGGTAAGTATTAGTGTGCAAGTTCAAGCCAAACTATTCTTTTGCTAAAACGTCTCTTTCCACTCCAGTGGTGGCGGTAATCGTTTTTGTCGTGCACTTGTACCATGACATTCCTTATGGTAAATATGGACCACTTTATATTAGGACTAGTTCCAGCAATGCTGCCGAATCAACCGACAACGCCCCTCTGAACTCAAATGCTTTGTTTTGTGAGTTATTTCTAACTCAATTTGTTAGTTAATAGTTGAATATATTGAGTTCATGATCTCGTCAGATAAAATTATGTTAGCGTGCTTGTAGAGAAGACTTGTTTTTGTTTAGATTTCCTTCAAAAGGTTTTAACAAAGTTTGACTATTACTTTGGATGGAATTTGATTATATTTATTGGTTCCTGGCGCATTACCTTGAATTATGAAATTTAAATATAAAATAAGAAAAATAAATATTAAATTACTTTAAATAACTAAACTTTGATGTAACATTCACAAATACATTAGAGCTTATTTCACTTAAAAATATATTATATAGAACAGCTTTTATAGTGGAGGTTTTTTATAACTCCAACAAATCAAGTTGAATGATAATTAAACATTTTTTTTCCACTAATCATTTAATTTGAGGCAATTTTCTCCTCTAACTTGTGGGAATTTTATCCCTAATAAAACTTCAATCCCTAACCCAGAAACCTCTCTCTACTTTTCATTCGCACATTCGTCTTTCTTAATCGCGTCTCGCTCTCTCTTTCTCACTGCTTCTCCCTGTCACGTTTCTCTTTGACGAGCTCTCTTTCTCTCTCTCTCTCTCTCTCTCACTCTGGGTGATGAAGTGGACGCAGCGGTGGAGCACGGAGGGCGTGGCGGTGGCTGCATGACCAACAGGTGGCAGAAAGATCCGCAACGGTACACGGTTAGGGTTTCAAAGAAGAGCGCTTGCAACTTTGCATCTTCATCTTCTCCAAGGTAAAAGTCTGATTGAGGAAAAATCGCTAATGTTCACTTTGTTCTTTGTGTAGATCTCTTCCGTTCATTTATTTTCTCTCGTTTCCTTCATTTTCTTGTTCAGATGCGTTTCTCTTAGGTCGTAGTCAAGCTTTTGCAGGTACATACTTCATAGTTACATTGTTTTTAATTTGCGGTTCATCGGTTAGATTATGTTCTTAATTAAGATATTCAAATCTATCTATTCTGCTTCATTTGCATTTCATATCTTGCACATCTTAATCTTATTTTTTAATGCAATATTAGGTATCTGAGATTTTCTTTTGCTTTCGTTTGAGTTTTCTCTGTGCTCTTCCATAGATGGATTTCCAGTTGATAATTATCACTTCATGTGGATTTTGATTTATTAGGTAAATTTATTAGATAATTATTATGAATTTTGCATCATGGCTTTGTGATGTTCTCTTTTGTTGAATGAGGATCACAGTCACTCTACTTTTTTTTTGTGTGTGTATATATATATATATATATATATATATTTGTTTCAGTATTTTATGCTTGCTATACTTGTTTACCTAATGAAGATATATGACCCTCAACTTTAACTATGGATACAAGTTAAATTATACTCGTGATAGCAAATTAAATTTATGTAGAAATTATACTAGCAATTATAAAATTAATTTTATGTAAAAAAAGATAAAAATTAACGAAGTTAACCTTTGCTTCTACTTCATGTCATATGACCATTTTTTTGGCAGTTTTTGAACTGCACAATAAATTTTATTTATTGTTGGATTTAAATTGTCATGAATTAAAAAAATTATCACAAAATTGTGGAGGTTGAAAATTGCAGCAAAATATGACGGTAGCGGAAGTTTGATTGGTGGGAGTTGAAAACTATCACGAATGATTTGTGACATACCTAAATGTGAGAGTTTTAAAAATTGTCACAAATGATTTTATAGATATTAAAAACCCCTACTAAACAAAAAAATAACCTTCAGAACTAAACTAGTTTTTGAAATGTCTATAGAAAAAAGTATATCTAACTTAATTATTACATTGAGTTTGAGTGACTCATAAACTAACTCAAACTCAGTGTGCTTAATGAGCTCAAGCTCGACTTAAATTACGACATGCCTAAATTTTTTATTAAGAATATTTAGATACAAAATATCTTGATTTAGCTTTTTATATATTTTTTAAACACACTAAACTAAGAAACTAATAGTAATATTCATAGAACACATACATTAAATGTCTATGTAAACAGGGAAGTATTTTTCTCCGGAATAAAACGTGCGTAACAAATAGGATCAAGATCAAACTTTTCTGTTGTTTCGAAATAGGATCGAACATGGGCTACAGCATCTAGAACATATTTGCTGGTGGGCCCATACTATTGCTCACATAACGGGCCCATATATACAGGATCGAAATGAAGTTATTAATACCCACTGGGCCTCGCTGCCGCATTGGGCCCATGTTGTTGTTCACACAAACGGTGCAGTTTGAATTCATTTTGAACGAAAAATTTATCTAAACCAAAAATATAATTTATGGTGGTTTGGATTAGATCGGTCTAGGTTATATAAAAAATTCAATCCAATCCAATTCAAATTTTAGCGGTTTGGATTGGATCGGTTTAATTGATTTTTGATAAAACAAAATTTAAAATTTAGAATGTTATAAATTATAAAATGGAAATATAACAATAGAAACCGAATAACTCATTTTTTATATGCATAAAATGATATTTAAATAAGAATGACAATAAAAATAAAAAATTATGTGATAAATAAAAATTATTACAAGTAAAAGTATATACTTAATAACCTAAAATTATATTATATGATATTTGTGGTTTGAATTGAATTAGATCGAATCAGTTTTGAAAATTAAATCTAAAATCAAATTAGTCCAAGTGATTTTTAAAAAACAAGATCCAATTAAATCCAAACTTTTGTGGTTTCAATTGGTTTTCAGCTTTTTTTGGATCAGTTTAGCGATTTTGATTGGATTGTATTAGATTTGAACACCTCTACTTATTGGTCCATGCCACTTGACTGATGAGGATTATATTGAAGATGGAAAATGCTTAACTGATCTGATTTTGAGTAAAATGTCACTTAATCAGTTTTGAGTGAAAATTTTAACCGATCCAAAATATATAATTATTGACGGTTTGTATTAGATTGAATTAGGTTAGATAAAAATTTGACCCAATCCAATTCAAATTTTAGTGGTTTGGATTTGATTGGTTTAATTGATTTTTAATAAAAGAAAATTTAAAATTTAGAATGTTATAAATTATAAAATGGAAATACAACAATAATAATTAAATAACTCATTTTTCTATGTATAAAATGATATTTAAGTAAGAATGGCAACCAACATATAAAAATTATGTGAACATATAAAAATTATGTGATAAATAAAGATTATTATAAGTAAAAGTATAAATTTAATAACATAAAATTATATTATAAGATATTTGCAATTTGGATTGGATTGAATCAGTTTTAAAAACTAAATCTAAAATCCAATTCAATGCAAGAGATTTTTGAAAAACAAAATTCAATTAAATTCGAACTTTTGTGATTTCACTCAGTTTTCAATTTTTTTTTAATTGGTATAGCAGTTTTGATTGGATTTGAGTTGAACACCTCTACTTGTAGGTACATGCCAGCTGCCTGCCAAGGATTATATTGAAGAGGGAAAATGCTTAACAGTTCAACAAATCTCTGCTGGACTTATTTACGACACAGCTCAACCGCTAATCCTACTTTTAAGTTTGATTTTTTATTTTTATTCATTTAAAAATATAGAAAGTAACCACCATCATATGTCTTGTGCATATATCTCTAAAATGTTATCTTGCCATAAATCAAACTCATCGAAGGTATATGGGACAATCATCGACTCGAGCTCGGAAGAACTCGCAAACTGAAAATGAAAATCTCTGTGTCAATATGTAAGCCTTTTTTTTAGCGTTTTCAATGTGCAACACAATTTGCTGCACATTCAATATGCACCTATGAACATTATTCATCATGTATATAACTTTAGTAACGTTTTCAAATATGCATACCAAAAAGCAGCACATTGGATGTACACCCTCTTTTCACTTGAAGTAGTAGGTTAATAGGTTTTTAGCTTAAAATTATGGTAAAGGAAGACAATCACATCCTTAATGATAAATACCAATACATCCTTGTCATATTTATTTAATACTATTTGTTGATGTTAGAAAAGATTTGGGGTTTTTGCCATATTTAATTTCAGAACGAAATAATGGATGCATGATGTGGGTTGGTGTTCTCGACTCCTTTGAGGTCCACCACAACAACGCCTTTATCTCTTCTAGAATTGTTCTTGACTCCTGTGAGTGACATAACAACGTTGCGGTAAAAATTTCTTCAACAACAACATATATATCATCATCAATGATGAGATCCCTCAATTCGTAGATTTGAAACCGCGGTTTGTGGGTGTGGGAGGAGGGCCGCTGCCGTCGCGACAACGGGGGAGGTGCCGATGACGAGGGTGCTGATGATGGAGATGGGGAAGAAGGCATGGAAGGGCATGGGGAATTTAGCACGTGCATTCCGTGAGACTGTTGTGTTTTCGTGTCTGACATAGCAAGGACACCGACACACGAAGCTACATACATGAAACTATCTTGAATTCTCCATATATTTTAAAAATGGTTTAAAAAAAATTAAAATTGATAGTTTGACATCATTAAAAATATTAAATTTTATGCATATATATATGTCATGTTTGTGTCTTGTAAAATTTTGAAGTTTGTGTGTTGTTGTGTCTTACGAGGTCATACTTAAACGATTCATCTCATATGTTAAATTGACTAACTTACATAGTCCCTTGTATACACTCTCACTCTCTCGCAGCATCTCTGTCATGATCTCTATGTCTCTTCTCTCAGTGTCTCTCAGTCACGATGTACCTCACTTTATCTCTCTTGTTGTCTCTCTATTACGCTAACTTACTTACACAATCTCTTACACACACTCTCACTTTCTCGCATAGTCTCTGTCACAATCCCTCGTTCTCTTCTCTCAGTGTCTCTTAGTCACTGTGTGTCTTACTGTATGTCTCTTACTGTCTCTTTATTATGCTAACTTACTTACATAATCTCTTGTGCAGACTCTCACTCTCTCACACCATCTCAATCATGATCTCTTTGTCTCTTCTCTAAGTGTCTCTCCGTCATGATGTGCCTCACTCTATCTCTCTTGTTGTCTCTATATTATGCTGGCTTACTTACACAATCTCTCACATGCACTCTCACTCTCTTGCACTGTTTCCATTACAATCCCTCATTCTCTTCTCTCAGTGTCTTTTTGTCATTGTGTGCCTCACTCTATGTCTCTTACTACCTCTCTATTACGCTAACTTACTTACATAGTCTCTCGCACCATCTTTGTTGCGATCTCTATGTCTCTTCTCTCAGTGTCACTCAGTCACTATGTGCCTCACTCTATATCTCTTGTTGTCTCTCTAGTATGCTGACTTCCTTACACAATCTTTCATACACCCTCTTACTCTCTCGCACTGTCTCTATCACAATCCCTCATTCTCTTCTCTCAGTGTCTCTTAGTCACTGTGTTCCTCACTCTATGTCTCTTACTATATCTTTGTTATGCTAACTTAATTACATAGTCTCTCAAACACTCTCACTCTCTCGCACCATCTCTGTCACGGTGTCTAAGTCTCTTCTCCCAATGTCTCTCAGTCATTGGGTGCCTCACTCTATCTCTCGTGTCGTCTCTCTGTTACACTGACTTTCTTACATACTTTCTCACACACACTCTCACTCTCTGGCACTATCTCTATCACAATCCCTCACTCTCTTATCTCAATTTTTTGCCAGTCACTGTGTGCCTCATTCTATCTCCCTTATTGTGTCTTTGTTACACTAATTTAATATTTATGAATAATAATTATATTTATTATCAATATTCAATAAATTTTACTATTTCAAATTTAATTTACAAAGTAATACTTCCTCCGTTTCGTTTTAATTATCCAAAAATAAACGCTACACATACTAAGTAAATGCATAAAATAGTATGAATGACAAAATTACCCCTATAAAAAAATAAATTTCTATTTTCAATACAATTATTCCTCTCTTTACATCCGCTATACTAATAAATAATCCACTACAATTAGAGGTATGAATAGGAAAAAAAATTAATTACACTTTGATATTGTAAATGGATAAATATTTCAAAACCCTAAAAAAAATATAGTTAAAACGAAACGGAATGAGTAAATTTTATTGATTATTTAAATGTAAATGTAAATTTAATTTTAAAAAAAATACTTATTGCCATGACAATAAATACTGAATTTGGTTATGTTAGGGATGTGGTGCAGAAATGAGAAAGCTATGAGTGAGTTTAGGTTAAAATGTAATTTAAGGGTTTAATAAAGGGGAAAAGGTAGGGATTTTTTTTGACCAATTTAAAAAATTTTAGGAACTAATTTAAACTAAAATTTTACCATGCCACCTCAAATGTCACGTGGTAATGATTACATGTCACTTATCTTGACACATAAGCGAAAAACTGATGTCAAACTAATGAAAATTGAGCAAATGACTAACTCGACTCCTGATTTACACTTCTAAGGACTATGCTTATTTTGAAATATAAGAATTAAAGTGACTTACACTTACACTTTTAGAGACTAAAGTGAGTATTTCTCTGTTAATTTTCCTGAAACTTATGACCATGTAATTATCAATCCTAAGTAGTACGATTTTTTATGACCCATTAAGCATGACAAGATTGATAAAATCTTGATTTAAAATCCCAATTAGTACAATGCCAAGTTAACTGTCACGTTAGCAATTAATGGCCCAAATGAACGACAAACATGAAATTTAAACAAAAAAATTTATGAGCGGTGCAATCTAAAGAAAATTTGTTTTCAGGATAAAACCAAAATTTAAAATTTATTAAGAACCAAAAACTTATTCAACCCTTATTTTTTTTTATCATACTTTTATTAGATAAACTTACTAAGAGAATAATAAATGAGAGAAAAAAATAAAAATGAAAATGTAGATAGGAGTAACTTCGTAAAATATTATGATTTTCAATTAATTTTTTTAATACCCATGCATAAGTCAAAATGGATAATTAATCAAGAACGAGGGAGTATGTAAATATTTCCACTAAAAGGCAGGCCCACCATCCTCATTTGTTCAACTGACTAAGGGTGGTGTCCTTTAATACGCACCACACACCACAAAAATAAAATAAAATATAAAATTAAACAAATAAAGTAAATGTGATCTCTCTGTTATGCACCACCATCCTTAATAAACATGGCCATTGGGTAAGCTCCACCGCCACACACACCAGTGACACCACCGTAGAAAAAACCTTTGCAAGACCTCATTTCAATGTTTCAATGCATGCACACACCACCCTCACAAACTACACATCATTAAATTAAAATACATCACCAATTTTTAATTGTAATCCCATCAACTATAGCACCTTAAATACAATTTTTTTTTTAACTCAACAATTTCGACTACCGTTGACAACCGAATCGTCTCCCCTTGCGCATTCAATAACCTAGATGTGATCCTAATTTGAACCCTCTCCGTGCATGACCTCTACTCCCTCAGGCCATAATCCCATTAATACACAACACTTGTCGGTGTGGTTAACCATCTCTCCATGGATCTCACCTCTTACCATGCATGACCTCAATAGTAATTTTACATTGCAAACTCTTTTAATTTTTTAATTTAAGAGAGGATAACAAGAAACTGGAGACTTGTCGCCTAAATCTTGGAACATGCCAAGTCCTGGTGTTGCTTTTGCACCATAAAATGCACTTTTGGTTTTAACCCGTTGGATGGATTTTATATTTATTTCAATGGTATAGATATGGTCTTATTGTGGGACAATTAGGTGTACATTTAATGTGCTGCTTTTTGACATGCACGTTGGAAATGTTACCTATAACTTATACACCATTGATAGTGTTTTGATATTAATCTAATGATCATAAATCACAACAATAATTTAAGGTAAAAATACATATAATTAGAGCACATATGATCCAACAAGTTACCAATTTTATTTTTATGTAGAAACACTATTTTATCCTCAAATCTTAAATAAAAATATTTTTTTATTTAAACCACACACTATCTTTGTCCACCTCACTGCCACCCTGACGCCCCCACTCACCACCTTGCTGCCCCCACACTCCAACAGTCTCCACTGCTGGCCCCACTCCACCTATCCTCAACAGCATCCACCCTCTTCTTCCCCGAATCACGGTCTCCCTTAGCGACTGTCATTTTTTTTTACGTTGCCTGCCCGGTATTCAAGGCTTAACCTTGATTAATCCGAGTCGACCCGGGTTACGCACATGGCTATGGCGGGTGAGTCGGGATAACTCCGTACACAAGCTCTCGAACTCGAGACCTTGCTTAAGCGATACCTTGCCACCATAACCCTAAAATCTAACAGCCCCTTTCTCTTACTTCCTGCCTCCATTTATACCTAGATGCCAGATATTTTAGTTAGGTTTTATTGTGTTTTTCAGTGGTGGAGCACAAGTCAGCGGTAGAGAACAACTGATGGTACATCCTTTTTCTGAAAGCGCGCGGTGAAGTTGAAGCATTTGGAAAGGTTAGGCAATAACATGGAAAAATAGAATGTTATATTACAAAATTAGTAACAATTAATTGAAAATAAAATTGAAACCTTTTATGATCAATGTGGATGTTTCTGAATTCTAAATAATTTGAAATGCGCTATTGGGAAATGCAAGTCGGTATTAGTGTTGAATGAATTATGTTGATGGGAACATTTTTCAAGGACTTCGGTTTTCTTCAACTCATTCTCAATCAAAAGGGGAATCTAGAAATAAGCATCCATCTTCAACTCATTTTCCAGAGACGAAGAATTTCTTCAACCTCCAAAAACGTTGCATTGGTCATATATCTATCTTCACATAATGGTGAAGGACATTTGTACAGGCAAGGGAAATTGAATGAGATAATTGCGGAAAACGATTGCCGAGAAAAGGAAATTTTGATTTAAAAGGAGGTGATGGCTAAGATGATCCCTGTAATTGTCCAATGGTAACCCGTTTACGTTAAACTATACTTTTAAAATACAGTAAAATACACATCAAAAGTGTGACTGTACACAATTTTTCTTTTACTTGGTGCATCATGCACCCGAATTGCAGGGAGCATTTTAGCCATTGCTTTAGAAGGAGGTCATTGCCTTAAAAGGAAGGGTAACATTGTCATTTTACAATTATGAAATAAACAAATGAAAAAAGGAACTTATTATATCAGGTCATGTGTGGTATCCATTCAATGCTCATCTTTTTAAGATGCACATCGAAAACACTACTTTTTGTGTGTGTGATGATGGAAGAAAGATTCAACTCTAAAAAATGAGAGGAGTATTTATATTTATGGTTACAAGAAATTATTGGTGTATAACCAATTATATGTCACTGCCACTAAGTATAATATACAATCATTTAATGCTATCCATATCTCATACCCAAAACAAAAAAATGCAATCCTCACACAACACTTGTTTCGTTTTCACCATTTATTGACACTTTGTGATCTTTATCATCGTTCTTCATTTTCTGCATAATCATCATCAATTATCATTATTCGTTCAAGAGACTTTGTTGATCTCTTGATTTGAGCTCCAAATTTAAACTTTAATTACGTGTTATGTTTGTGTATTTATGTTTGAGATGTTTTGTGCAATATGGTTGAATTCCAACCAATTTGACTTTCTGTTTTTGACTTGGCTCAAATTAGATCCTTTTAATTTCTCTATCAAAAATATACTTACGAATTTGTTCTAACTTATTAATTTTCACTAACCTTAGATACTTGTCCCTAGAAAATGAATCAACTCGAGCTCCATCATGTACTATTTACATCATCAAATCCCTTTCTCATCCCCCAAACAACGAGTTCTAGGAGAACAAACAAACAATGTCTGAGACAAGAGCACTCTCATTTCTATATACTTACTAGAAAAAGTAGCAGATGTAAGAATCCACATGGCAGTGAAGGAAGGAGTGCCAGTCTCGAACCAGCATCATGGCAGTGACCAGCAAACATGCATGTCTTAACTACAGGGAAATGATGTTACCAAAATCAGCTAAACTTAGTAAATCAAAAAGAAAGAAGAAGTGTATTTAGGATACATTAAATGCACAAAACCCCAAAAACCAACTACCAAACCACAAAACAGAATACGAAGTCCCAAAGACTGAAAACCAAACCCCAAAACCATAACATACAACACGCCATCCAAAACACCACCATATATGAAACAGGACCAACAAAATACACCATTCGGACATGAAACATAGAATGCACAACCAATCGCAGCCAATCAATGTGAATCACACGAGGCTATGCTCAGCAGCAGGAGTTGGCTAAAATTACATAATTTACATTCACCGATTAATGTTGCTTGATTAATCCATGATAAATCAGAATGGCTATGGACTACAACGTGCTTGGCGTAAATGTAAATTATCTTAGAAATTGCTTATAACATATAAAATCCCCCTAGAATCGCAGTCTATTTCTACTTCGACCAATCTCTTTGGGGAATGGAAAATAAACTTCTAACGTGAATTTTTGGACGATGGGAATGCATTATGTGACATGGAGTCATGATCGCCAATATTCCCTAACAGACAGGGATCTGGAAATTCTCAGTTTGTCCTCATTCCATCGTATTTTCCTAAAATCCATAAATCCAATAAACGTGGAAAAGGTTTATTGGACAGATACCAATTGATAATGGTAAGAGTTATATGCAAATGGAAATGGTTTACCCTAC
>QANU01001671.1:362427-377519 GCA_003254905.1 Nissolia schottii
GTTACAATACATAAATGAACTAAACAGAATCATAGATGCATAAATGCAATAATAACGGAAAATGACACTGGAATTGGCAAGCACGCAAACGTTTATGCATTGAATTGGACTCCCCTAATTTTGTGTTAATTAGCAGGTGATTGAGAGAGAATGGAGCATTATTATTGTTATTATTATTATTGGTTTTGACTTTGAGTAACGAAAATGCCAATATGGTAGCTGGCACAGTACCTTGCTAGGCCATCCCTCATGACTTCATTGTTGGTAGAATTACGGGCTGACCCTACCTTTTTAAGTACTCATTCATCAACTGAAAATGCACAAGTTATCCCTTTTGTCTTTTTCCTCCAAAGAAGAAATGAGATCATTTGGATTCACCAAAGCAAATCATCTATGATTAGGAAAATAATTAGAGGGGAAGAGCATGGTCTCGAGTCCCACGTGGAAATGTTAAAATTTCACATTAGGTGTATTAAATAATGGTTATATAAGTACAAAAGATCCATTAATTTATTATTTTAAAGTTTTGGTTAAGATATAATGTTTGTCTCATTGTTATGATTTCTTAATGAACATGAGTGGAACACTAAGGTGAAAGTGGTATTCCAAAATTTTTCACCCTAGAGTTCAGACTCAATACCTCAAACTTGAGGCAGGTTGTTATGTTATATTATCCCATATATTATATATAGTATATACTTATTTAATTAAACTTTAGTAACTATGCTTTCAAATGATTTTTCATTGAATAAAAAAAAATCTTGTCCATGTACCTAAATTTTTCAAACATTTTCATAATTATTAAATGACAATCAAATGCGACAAATTTTAAAATTATACTCACATAAATGTAAAATTTATTATAATTCTTAAACCTCATTATAATACACCACATACTTATGTGAATAAAATTATTTTTGAGTTGTTACATTTAATTGTCATCGTAACCAGTCACCACACTCAAAAATGCAATATAACAACTTCGCTTGCACGCTTATACCAACATTTACTACTATAAACTCAACCTATTTCACTTTCTTACACTCTCTCTCTCTCCCCTCTCCCCCTACCTCATTTTCCTCCTCAAAACAGAAAAAGCCATTAAATTCCTTTCTTTCTTATTGTGGTCACTCATGGAAGCAGGTAACACCACCACTACCGCTGGACCTGCAGCAGTTCCACCTCCACCACCAAACACTGCTACAAACAACCAAACTTCTCACCAACACAATCACCACTCACATTCCCAAACCCATAAGGTCCATAACAGTAACAACCAACCCCTCCGAAACTTGCCCTCCAAAACCGTTCTCATAACCGTCGCTGCAGCCACCTCAGTTACGCTCTTATTCGCCATTGTTCTCATTGCATTCATGCTCCGCCGTCTAAAATCAACAACCAGCAAGAACAGAACTTGCAATGATAATAATAACAATACAAGAGTATCCCTTCATGACACGAGTTTCGGCTCGGTCGCTTCAACATCGTTGAGCTTCACTTCTAGCCCAGGTAATTAGTCCCTCCGCCTCCGCCCATTTGTATTATTCGCTTTCACTAAATCGATAGATTTTTAAATCAACGTTTTTGGAAACAATTTATATTCAAATACATTAAAAGTTTTGCTGACAAGTACTCCAAATACAATTGTTAAGAGGTTTAAAGTAAAAATATTTAAGTATTTTTAATAAAATATATTAACCTTAAACTTTTTAAAGCGCGTACTTGTTAATTTTACTCCAACATTAATTTAAGGATTTATCAAGACGTACGTATAAGTGGATGGAGAGAGTAGTTTCAAGCAGTTTCTTAAAGCAGAGACTACATATGGAAAATCAAGGACCTTTTAGCTAGGAAATAGGAACTAACTTGTACCGTATATCATTTCATGAATGTGTTATAATAAACATTACTCCGTTTGTTTTATAATATTTATCACTTAAGAAATTTGGTACATTTTTAAAGAGAAACATTTTATGTATAACTTAAATCTATCAACTATTGTACAACTTACTTTTTTTAATATGTGGTGCTTAATCTTTTTTCTTATTCTTGATTTTTTCCCCTTCTTCCCCAATTTGCCATTATTTTTATTTTCGTTTTCATCTTATTTTTTATGAATTCATGAGTTTTCATTTTCGTTTACATCATATTTGTTGTTTTTGGTTTTTTTTAAATATTTGTGTATGTTTGTAAGAAAGTTTGTGCATGTGTATAAAAAATTTGTGCATTTTTGTTCAAAAATTTGTACATGTAAACACAAAAGTTTTCTTCTTCTTCTTCATTTTTGTTTACGTTTTCATCATATTTTTTGTTTTTGGTTGTTGAAAAATTTGTGCACGTCATGTCAAAAGGTTGTGCATATATTTTAAAATATTGTACATGGTAGATAATGAGTCCATGCACTTAGTGTGACGATTACTTTTCGCTATTTAATGTGTCGCAGATTCGTTTTTCATATTTGAAAAAGTTAATGCACGTATGTAAAAAAAGTTTGTGCATGTATATACAAAAGTTTGTACACTCAATGTCACTATGTAAATTATGAATTAACAGCAAAGTTGATAACATTTGAGTTGGACACCTAATATTACTGATTTTTAAATTAATATATCTCATTAGTTAATTGACTGGATATATTGATTTAAGATTGTACCAAATTTTGTGGAATTAGGTGGAGTAATTAAGAAATTCTCTTACTGCGAATTAGTGAAATTATTAGTCTAATCTTGGAAATTGATTTCAGATGTGAAGGGAGGGTGTCTTCATGGAGGGAATCATCAGAACATGACACCAGGGCCTAATAAATTCCGAGGAGTTCAAGTGTTCACATACAAGGAGGTAGAATTAGCCACGGGTGGGTTCAGCGAGTCTAATGTGATTGGCAATGGAGACTCTGGTTTGGTCTACAGAGGAATTCTAAGTGATGGAACCTTGGCAGCAGTTAAGTCGATTAATAGGGAAGGTAGGCAAGGGGAGCGTTCCTTTAGAACAGAGGTCAGTGTTCTTCATTTAATCGTTTGATGTCTTAGTATCTTTTTCGATTTTGGTTGGCAAGATTTTAATGTGGTCAGTACTTGTTACCTGCTCTCTTTTGTGTGTGTACTCTTCCCTTGTATTTAATCCCACTTGTTCAGATTCATGTGCAGTCCTTTTATTACTTTTTCTCTGTTACGTTTTATCTATTTATTTTATATTTTAGATATATATAAAAGTTGATGAATCTGAATATAATTGTGTTCATATACATGTGAAATAAAAAGATAAAACAGAACGAACGAAGGAAGTAACATATTAACTGTTTTGCTAGAGAGAGAAGGGAACAAGTTACTTTTATGTGAAAATGAACTCCTATAACCCCTATCAAGTGACAACCTTAATATAATATTACTTGTTGAGTTAATTGGGCTAACATCACCTTAAACTTTGATGAGTTTAATATCTCAGTTCATGATTTCTTTGATAGATGCAGTCCCTCTTAACACCTATAACTTTTGACTTAGTAATACTCTTGCTCCTATGCATCCTTCACTTTCAATCCAACTCCTTAATTAAACCATTCAAGTCTTTCCGTTTCCTATAAAGGAAAAAATGTTGCTGAAAATAATTCGGTAACCACATCTAATTGACCATTTGAATGATTGAAATTCATATAGTGTAGCTGCTCACTCACCTATGTAAATCGCTTTAACTAAATTATGTATTTTTAAATGAATGTTACTGAATACAATTTGAATTTGAATTAGATTCGAATTCAAATACATTTATTTAGTCAGAGTAACGTATAAACTTATTTTAAAGATATTTGAAATTCAATCGATGACACCGAAACACATTATGAGTTCCGTGACTCTCATTTAAGTTTCGCTATCAAAGACTGGGAGTTGGGACCATGGAAATAGAGATTCAAAAAACACCTTATCTTCTAGCAGCAAGCAGATGCTACATCATCCCATTTTTGCCAACTCACACTAATGAACTTCATTCAAATCTTGCACATGGGATTGTGATGTAAATGACATTTCGTTCCATTTTTATTTATTTATTTATTTTTTAACTTTTGGGATTATCCATTGCAGGTGGATCTCCTAACTCGCTTGCACTCTCCTTATTTGGTGGAATTGCTTGGCTATTGTGCTGACCAAAACCACAGGGTGTTGATTTTAGAGTACATGCCCAATGGCACACTCCAACACCATCTCCACTCGCCGAGAAGTCAAAGTCAACAGTTGGATTGGTGGGGCCGGTTGAGGATAGCCCTCGATTGCGCCAAGGCGCTGGAGTTCCTGCACGAGCATGTTGCGTGCTCTCCCGTGATCCACCGTGATTTTAACTGTGGCAATGTTCTACTGGATCAAAGCTTCCGCGCCAAGGTGTCGGATTTAGGGTTGGCTAGGACCGGATCGGAGAAGATCAACGGTCAGGTTTCCACGCGCGTGTTAGGGACCACCGGGTATCTGGCACCTGAGTGAGTACTTAATAGTTAACCTTTTTTCCAATACATATGATTATAATATTGAAGATTCAAGAAAGAACAATGCACCCAAAGAAAAATGGTTTTATACATCACTTGAATATATGCATAAATGATTGAAGATTTCAATTTTTTTTTGGTGAATGTGGGATATGTGACAACGTTTAGTAAAAATGATTTTTTACTAAATTCAATAACTATAATCTATATTATTGAAACATGATTCACCACATTTTCTCATAGGCATCAGTAATACAAGTGATTTTCCATGCATCTAAATGGTGTATACAAAAATGATGTTCAAATTACAGAGCTATTTAAAATATGACACATTTCATTTCATGTAGAAGGCTATGCTCATGACATTACTTGCTTGTTTAATTATAATATGTAAAGTATATAGGTTTAATAATTTGTCCAATCAATATCATGCAATGAATTGTGGAACACTACTGTAGGTATGCATCTACAGGGAAGCTTACCACAAAGTCAGATGTATACAGCTATGGTGTGGTTCTTTTGGAGCTCCTAACCGGACGTGTACCAGTTGATATTAAGCGCCCCCCTGGTGAACATGTCCTGGTCTCTTGGGTTAGTAAATGTAATTAGTACTATTTCAATTTCCATTTTAATTAAAATTATTCTCTAAAATTTAAAGAAAAATGACACCCAAAAAAAAGAGTGCAAATTTAAGTGGTGGGATATTTTGTTATTCACTAGGCCCTTCCAAGGCTAACAAACAGAGAAAAGGTGGTAGAAATGGTGGACCCTGCTCTGCGAGGACAGTACTCAAAGAAGGACCTAATTCAGGTCAATTTTCGTTTCATTTCATTTTATTAATACATTTGTTATTATTATCATCTTTGTCACTTTGATGAGACTCAATTATGTTCCATCAAATTAATTACAGATAGCTGCAATTGCAGCAATGTGCATACAATCAGAAGCTGATTACAGGCCGCTAATGACGGATGTTGTGCAATCACTGATACCACTTGTTAGGAACTCCTTTTCTATTAGTTCATCTAGTTCCCTAAGATCTCATTATTAAACTCCAAGCCATTAATTATTAGGTGTGCATACATTCTGTTTGAGTAGAACTGAAAGCAGAACCCCTAGGACCTAGTGATTTTTTGTTCTTAAAACTACAATAGTGATTGGACAAACATTAGAAATTCTTGGGTGCAGGTGGAATGACACGTGGCTATATGATCACAAACATTGAGAGACAAAAAAAAAAAAGTGTAAGTTAAAATTTCATCAATAAGTGAGGAAGCTTTGATTAAAATTAGCACAATCGGACAAGTCCGATCATTCACTTGATGAAAACTAGTTGTCATTGTCAAAACATATGATTTTGCACCTTTCTCACACTGTTATTCTCTCTTTTTCACTCTCTTGTGGCTAAACCTCTCCCTCGCTTTAAATTAGGTTAAGGGATACTAATTGACTTATCAAATTTTAAGTATCACTTTAAAGTTAAACTTGGGCCTCACAAAAAAGAACCAACCCAACAAGTTGTAAATTATATATTAAAATGTCACTTTAATTAACTGTTAACATAACTACGTGACACTTCATTTACACTCAAGAATTTCTCTGCAAGCATGGATGAAGAAAAAATACTACCATAATCATACTTGATTATGCATCATCATCGTCAAAAGTGGCAACTTTGAACAGCGGAATAGCATGGAGTAGAAAAGAAAAGCAAAAACAGAACATTGATAACTCAAACTTGCCTGAAGGGCCAGTAAGCTGCAAAATCTTCTGTATTCATTTGAGTCCAACATATAATAGAGTTTTGTATGACATGAAAAACTTAGTGGGCGTGCTTCTTGCTAGCTACACATTTTGATAAATGAAAAAAGTTACTAGCTTTAACTAGAAAAAAATGAAGTCAAAGGAATTGACCTGATCAGCGGCATTTTGTTCATGCATCAATTTATGGATGCGTGACAAATTAGAACATGAAAGGATTATATGTTATAATCAATAATCAATAATTCTAGGGAACTATAAGGACCGGAAAGTAGTTGCCTAAATTGCAGGACTTGAAGTATATATCTGACCCGTTATAGCTCACGCAAATTCGTTGACTAATGATACTAATAACGGGAATCAAGCAACCAATTAAATATTCAGGAATAAGTAGTCCTTATCCAACTGTGCCACTCTGCTACTAATGTATGGAGTTGAGTCCAATCGTGAACCATAGACCAAGTCAAATGGCCAACTTATCTCAAGTAATTAATACTATTTTTTTTTACTCTCATTTTTTATAAATACACACAAATTAAAATAACATAATTAATTTATATATACTTAAAAAAATATTAAGTACTAAGACGGTATTACTCTTACGGGAAATTTTAATATAATGAATATAATAATATAAAGTTTATAATAAATAAGAACATAGTTAAAAATACATTAATTAATACTTTTTTTAATCTAATCAAACTACAACAAATTTTGAACAAAATTTTAGATGAAACATGACATATATAAAAGTGAATAGAGGGATGAGAGAGTAACAGAGAGCTCATAATAAATATGGATATAATTTAAAAAATAATAATTAATATTTTATTAATCTAATTAAATAATAACTAATTTTAAACCACATTTTGGATAAAAAAAATAACATGTAAAAATGGACGAAAACAGGACGACTAGCACTCCTCGTGTTGTGAGAAGTTAGAGCTGCTCTCTCCCCCCNCCATCTGATGAATTGTGTCATAACAAACAATGCTTGTTTATGGTTTAATCGTTTGAATGCTGCGAATTTTCTAAAATGCACTCCCTCTCCCCCCCCCCCCCCCCCCACCCCAAAAACCCCAAGGCTTGGAATGGAAAGGAACTAGCTGATTAAAATATCATCACCGTCTATGAATGATATAATTTATTCAAGTAGCGTTAAATGGAATTTAACAATTTTATATTCAGTTGAGTGTTTTTATTAGGAAAATGAAGGATTTTAAATTGATACAACCGTCAACAAAGGCTGCTTGAAAATTTTAGTGTTTTATATATAATCGTATGTGCCACGTGGTGATGAAGAGAGACAAGTTTAATTGTACCGGAGAGAGGAGTTGAATAATTGGCACCAAAATTCTAAGGAACATTAAGATGGAGAACCAACCAGTAAAGAAAGTGGCTTGTCAATTGTATTATGGCATAATTCAATTTAATTAGAGCTCTTATCATATCAAAGTGATTCTTGTACTAGTTAAAGAATAGATTAATTAATAATGACAAGAAACACCAAACCGCAAAGTCGGAAAAGTCTATTTTTATGATAGGGATCTTGTCTTCTTTCCTATCAATAATGTTAATTTTGTTTTTATGGTATTTTTCTAAAATAAGGCTATACTATCAATAATGTTGATTGCACGTAATTTCACATTAAAATAAATATATATATAAATAAATATGTAATTAAATAAGTATTATACAGGCAAACAATATTTTTTTTTGGCAATGATATATAAGCGAACAATATAAATCATGCAAGTTTGATTTAAAAATACTATTTTATTATAAATGTTTTTGATCTGAATTACTGATATAAATCTTTTATGTTATTGATCAATTACATATTCTAATAGACATAATTTTTAAAATAATTAATTTTTTAATTAAATATTATTAATAGTGTTATAGAAAAATTAAGCAATAATGTAAAAAAGTTTATAGTAATGATACATTAAAATAAAATCTGTCTGAGTATTGTATCATAATCTATAGTCCGACCCCAGAGACGAGATATGATCGGGAGAAAAGTGCTAATTAAAGGCAGATACGTTCCAACTGTATCTTGTTGAAATTTCAATGTTTTCACGGAATCATATTATGTAGCTCTCAATTCTTAAGTAGGTTATTTTTTGATTCTTTTACTGTATTACTCTTGCCAATACCTTCATTTAGAAATATATTACAGGATTACTATAGTTTCTGCTGACGTGGCACAAAATTTGCAAAAAGGCCAGATCGCTATTTATCAGGCGCGAGAGGAAGAATTTATCGATTTGCACTTTGAAGAGCCGAAATAACTTGGACGCGCTTTCTCAACTTTTTTTACCAATATAATAACTATTAAATGTATATAAACACTTAATTAAAATGTTTGTGACCTAACCAATGTGAGACTAAAATATTTTATACTAATATGGGACAAGATGAGCTACGATAAAAAGAACCTCCTCAATCTAAACTCTATCATCAACAGTAGTAGCTAACTTAACAAAACCATCAGCAACTCTATTCCCATCTCCCTTGGTGCGCAAGAAAACAGTGAGAGAATTCTTGTTCGAGTGCTTTGTAGTCATCTACAATTGCTCCAAAGTAATCGTCAAATGTAGTCTCCTAACTCCAAATTGTAGGATTCAGCCACAATTGAAAGTAAAGGAGGCTCATGTGCCAATAATAGGCGAAACAACATCAGTGGCCCCTTCACAACCTTCATATCATCAATGCCCCCAAAATTTGGTCATTGTCGCTGCTAACACCTCCCCGGTAGAATCTCTGAAAATGACGCCAATCCCCCACACCCTTCTCTTTCCTTCGGCAACATCAATGTTCATCTTTATAACCACCAAACTTAGTGCAACCCAATGGACTGCATCCCCCTTTCTTTCTATGTTTTTTTTTTCTCACTGACAATATGTCATGGAGAAACCACCAGAAAAATTGTTTGCATTTTTGTGGTATCGAGAGCTTCCAGAGCTTTTTCCAGACTGGATCAAGCCTATGTTGGTTGCTTGAGGACACCTCCGCCTCTAAAATAGTTTAGTCCTACATTAGCTAGCTCACAAACATTTTAAGTGTTTATATACATTTAATAATTGTTGTGTTGGTAAAAAGAGTTGAGAAAAAAATTGGGCTCGAGCGCATGAGTCTAAGTTATTTCGGCTCTTCGAAGTCCAAATCGATGGATTCTCCCCTTGCGTGCACCATAAATAGTGTCATGGTCTTATGTTTCCAAACAGAATATTTCAATAATATGTTTCTGTAACAGAGGCAGTAAAAAAACTCTTATTTTTTAGATACAGTATCTACCCATATATCTAATTGAAAGCTCATTAAAAATGAAATCTAGTCTAGTAAAATTGAAGCCCACTATTAGGTTTAGCCCAAGTCAAACATATCATCCTTGCAATAGTAGGTTAGCTTCCATGCATGTTCTCTCCTACAGTTTTTAAATCATTTTTCCCACTCTTTGTATTTTATGCTTAACAAGAATAAACAATTAAACATTCTAGAATAACAGCCCATTCACTGCCAACTTTTTCACCAGATGGATTAGAATTTTCTTTACAAGATTTCCAATTCAATCCACAACAGTTCTATATTAACTCAACTCTATTTTTTCTTATTTTCTTTTCCTTTTATGCTGAGTGCAAAATTATGAAGAAATCAACTAAAATAGCTGCAGCTTACCAAATTGGCCTAGCTAAAAATTAATTCCTTACCTTATTATACACATTTTACAAATTCAGATGAACTGAACCAAAAAAAAAAGTGCCCGTAAAAATTAAAATAAATAAATAAATAAATACAATATTGAGCAGTGGAGGCAGCAAACTGAGTTACAGAACCCCCCAAAACTCCGGTCAAACCGGAGGGCGGGCGGAGTCAACGTTCGACGGCGACATAATAGGGGCGGAATCGGAAACTGAAGCCGAGGTCCCTTCACCGGCGGCGCTATTAACCACCCTCGGGGACCTAATCGACGATCCCCTAACCCAGAACGGCGGCGCCATCGTCAAAACCCACCGGTCCGATTTAAAGCTCCGGTTCAACCGCCTCATGATATTCCCCCTACTAGTACTCCCCTCTCCGGTTCGGTAACCCCTCCTCGAACTGCTCTCCCCTGGCAGCGCCACCATGCTGCTCGTCCGCTGCAGCTCCCGGCTTATTATCTCCTTCCTCACTTCCGCCGGAAGCTTCAGAGTGTACCGCTCCGTGTTCTCGGATGGCTGGACCAGGGAGTGACCGGTCGAGTGAGACCGAGGGAACCGGCGTCTCCGGCTCGACCGGGATCCACGCGTTCTGTTCCGGTTCAGCGTCCTGCTCTTTCTCAAATCAACCAGATCTGGCTCCGATTGGCCTGGTAATACTACTTCAGGTTCCGAGATCTGTTGTTGCTCCGGCGCGGTTACAACGGCGTCGTTTTGTGCCTCGAGGTCGATTGGCGCGTGGACGGACTCGCCGGGCTGGGGAGCGAGGTTGGCTCTGCAGACGGGGCAGGTGGTGTGGGACCCGAGCCACTCGTCGATGCACTCTGGGTGGAACACGTGGTCGCACTTGGGGATCAAACGCAGCGTTTCGGTGTCCTCGAATTCGCAGAGGCAAACCGCGCATTCCAGCGCTTCTTTGCCGATCTTGTGGATCTTGACCTCCGAGTACTCTAGGATCGGGAAGGTGTCGATGACGGAGGGGTCGAGGCCGCGCGGCGCACGGCGTGAGCGGGCGGCGGAGGCGGCGGAGGTGGGGAGGAGGGTGGCGGAGGGGGAGTCGGCGCAGTGGCGGACGTAGATGGAGAAGAATCCCATGAGGAAGAGGGCGGCGACGAGGATGACGATGATGATGGCGAGAGAAGGGTTGAACTGCTGGTTGAGTTCAGAGAGGTTATCAGTGTTGTTGTTGTTTGAGGGTTGGGCGGCGGCGATGGGAATGAGGAGGAGGAGGGAGAGTAGGGTAGAGCGTAGGTGGGGCCCGGTTGGGTGGTTCAGGTCCTCCTTCTTCATTGGGAATTTGGGGGGAATAGAGAGAAGAAGCAAGAGTGAGCGAAGAGGGAAGAGGGTTTATAAAAGAGAGAGAGGGTGTTATGTGTTGTGAGCTAAGGTCAGAGAAGGTGTGCAAACGTGAAACAATTTACTGCTGCTGCTAAGCTCGTTTGGGGTCTTCGGAACCTTCCGGAGAATATGGATAAATCCTTCTGTGGCTTGCCACCCTTTTTAAACTTTGAAAAACCCTGCTTTTTTTAGATGATTTATTTATCCGCTCAAGAAAGGCTAGGCAAGGATTCACTTAAGAGAATATTGTGACTGGTTTTAGTTTTGGATTAATAAAGTGAGCTTATGTCTATATGTATTTACGCATAAGACACTAGCAAATAGCCTTTGGTTTTTAATTTTTTGACGTATAAAATAAAATCCGGAAAATCATGCATTTTCATTTTGCACTTCAGCCAATGTTGAAATAAAGGAAAATGTTTAAGATGACGATGACTCATCTTATTAACCATCACATAAGACTCTAAAATATACATATTTTGTTATAATCTCATTTAATAGTGAATAAATTTAAATTGGATTCACAAGTATTTCACAAAAAATAATACAAATAACGCAACAAATTTTATGTCATAATTTTTATACATATAAATCAAGTAAAATTTTCATCTATGCAGTGAAACTTCTTTTTTTTTATTTTAAAGGGGATTTATCAAGATTTAATTTCTTTTCCTTTTAGCAATAAATTCCTATTCTGCTCTGTAGGGGTTGATGTTCACTTTGAATTTGAGAGGATCTAGATTCAAACAGAGATATTGACATAATTTGGAAATGCATTGTGAATCTCATAAATTATTGTATTACAAATTTGGAAACTATACAAAAAATAAAGATACATAAATGATTATTAGTTTATTTCTTATGTAAGATTTATCAGTGCCTTTGCTGACTTTGCCACAAACACATGATGCGCATGCTACTATTTTAAAATAAACTGGTTGCTTTCGTTAAAAATTATCATGCTAATTACTAAGGTCAATAATGATGGTTGGACAACAATAATATAAAAAAGAAAAAAGAAAAATGACTTGGACTGCAGCTAGTCATGGCATCTAGCTATACCTCCCGACAAAATTGTCTTGGCAAATAAAGTGGATGAAATGTTAATACATATTAATATTAACTAATTATTGAAATTCTTTTAATATTCAATCATCAATATTTTATATTAACAATGTGCTTAGAATTTAAAGCCCCCTTCTAGAAGCAGGTGATTTTTATTATTCCTTTCCTTTTACTTTTACTTTTGTTTCATTTTATATTTAGATTTATATTAAATTTTATTTATTTTCCTTTTATTATTCTATATTTTATAATTATAGTAAGTTATTAGCATGTTGTCCAATATTATTATTTGTCTTTGATTAATTAAATAATAGAAAATTTCGTTGATATCCTATAAAATTTAATGATATCTGTATCATAGTGTATAAGATTCAGTCAATTATCTCACTAACTTAAATTATTTATTTTAATTTTTTTATTGAATTACGACTGTTTAAATATAAGGCAGTACTCATAATTTCATAAAAAATTAAGTACAGAAAAAACAACCTTAATATTAATTAAAAAATCAATAATTCTTTATTTAGATATTTTGTAATCAATTCGTACTTCTAATAGTCTAATAGATGTTATTCATAAAAAAAATATATAGGGAAGATGAAATTTTTTAATCTAACGGTCAAAAACTCAAGTATGGCATTTACCTTCAAATAAACACTAACATGTGTTGAGAGAGAAAAAGAACACTAACAATAGTTTGCATAAAATAACTTTAATAAGTTACTAACACTCGGTAATTTTAGTGGGAGGAATATTATTATTTGGAGTCTTATAAATGATACTTATTTTTAAAAGACTTGTAGATTTCAACAATTATGCTTTAATTTTTAATATGAATTAGAAATTTAAAACAAAAATTAATATATCGTTGTCACCACCCTTGAGAAAAAAACTCTTAAGAGTCAAAGAATAATTAAAATAGCAGATAAGAATGAGTCAACTCATATACCAAATTACCTCTTTGTTAAATGTATCCGAGTTTAAGTAATGCAAAATCAATAAGCTCACAAAATTTATTAGTAAGTTTATGAGTTAAAATTTTTATATAATTTTAAATCAATTTTGTAGATGGTTGATTTTAAGAAACTTAACAAAAAATTCTCAAACAATAATCATATATTTTTATGAACTAACCATAATATTATGCGATGAGTTTTATGTAAACTTTATTTCTTTATCTAAAACTTTAATGTAAAATTTATTTCTAAAACTTCTGAAACAATCATATATAATATTAAAATATTAATTTATCTAAAACTTTTACGTCACAAATTAAGTTTTGTTGCATAATTTGTTTTTCTACGCAAACACAAAATTTACTTATAATTCCTAACTAATATTAGTTAAAAAATAACATCATAAATATCATATCCCACGAAGAAATAGTCAGTGAAATTGAAAGTGAAAAACACATAAAATTCGTTGCATTTAAAGGCTTGACCTTTAAAATAAATAAGTTATAAGTAATGATCTAACCCTTAAATTGGTGTTCAGAGTCAAACCTCTTTAGTCAACTCTTAGAAAATAAAATGACGTAGTCGTAAAAAAAGTCCAAGTTCCACCATACTCCACTTTGCTCATTTTTCAACCTTTCCTTCCAGAAGCAGTCATTTCATTTCAACACAACTCTCTCTCTCTCTCTCTCTCTCTCTCTCTCTATATATATATATATTCTATGTCGTTTATATGATAAAATGAATACCTTGAGTTTGATAGATATTAAATTGAAATTAACAAATACGTCATATTACTAATAAGTTTGAATAATAAATTTATGCACGTAAATGTAAACTGTAGTTTAATGGAAGTTATTAACGATCACATGAATAATTTAAAATTAAATTAGTATTTTCGCTATTCATTATTCAAAATAAATACAATAAACTCTAACTTGATGATCATGCAACTAGTTCAAAATTCATTTAATACTGTGTAATATAACGGCCCAACAGCCCTTTTTAATCACTTCGTTTAATATACCTTGTTGACTTTATGTTGGCGCCCAATTAGAACTGGGATTTGTGAAATGGGCTTGTATGAGCCCATGGTACGCTGGGCCCACTTCTTCTTGCCGGATATCAGTAATTTTTTTTGCTTTCTGAAGCCTCAAGCCCGAAAGCCTACATACATAAGAGTAGGATTAAGGCTGATTTCTCTCACTCGGTGCTGCTTCCGAGATGGTGCTTAAGACAACAACGGATGTTGATGATGGATATAGGAGACTTCAGCCCTTTTTGGTTGTGTGTTTATGATGCTTGTTTTCGTGTTTATCACGTTTGTCTCGTTTGATTTATTGTTTTGCAAAGAGAAGAATGTAGTTGAAGATGATTATTTGAATATATCAAAGACGATCAAGTATAGGAAGGACTCGAGTGCATGCACCGCGTGTTATCTGTGTGTTTTTGTTTCTAAATGTTTGGATAGGTTACCTATGTTAGTTTTTTTTTTTCCTCCAGAAATTTCAACAATAATGGAATTGTTGTTTAGGGTAGTTTTGGGCTTATCCACACAGGGGATTGTGCACTAATTATTTTTGTTAAGATTTTGTTGATATTAATTGATGGTTGTACTATGTTTTTGTATATCAATGAATTGACTTTCATCACCGAGAAAAAAGCATTTGTTTTATTAATAGTTGTTATATTTTTAGAGTTTTATGTTTCTCTAAAAGCTAATTTCAATAAGCATAATATTATAAGAATAATATCACATGCGAGTGTGTGCATGCATGTGTCTATATATATATATATATATAT